>JAFVLL020035826.1:75608-87916 GCA_021397915.2 Tor tambroides | reverse complement strand
GCAATAGTTTGAGTGATTTTTATTTTTTTATAGTTCTGAGCGATTTTTTTTAGCAATAGTTTGAGTGATTTTTATTTTTTTTATAGTTCTGAGCGATTTTTTTTAGCAATAGTTTGAGTGATTTTTATTTTTTATAGTTCTGAGCGATTTTTTTTAGCAATAGTTTTAGTGATTTTTATTTTTTATAGTTCTGAGCGATTTTTTTAGCAATAGTTCTGAGTGATTTTTATTTTTTTGGATTGTTCCGAGCGATTTTTATTTTTTTTACAATAGTTCCGAGCGATTTTTATTTTTTGCGATAGAATAAATCGTTCAGAACTATCTATCTATCTATCTATCTATCTATCTATCAGAATATGTATGTAAATAGGTATGAAAAGTAATAAAAATGACAATCACAAATTACTAAACTAAATTAAATTGGCTAAGTTTGAAATCTAAATGAAATCTGAATATATACATATAAAATTTCATTCAAAATGGTATAAATCAATTTTAGAAATATTAAATAGCACTGGCAGCTCTGGCTTAGAGTGACTATTCAAACAGCCTCCTAACAGACGTCGTTGTTCAGCGCTATCAGTGTAAAAGCCTGTAGCTGTAAATGGCAGCATGTTAAAGAAGGGCCTCTCCTCACAATCACTGCAGCACTTTCATGTGTTCAGCCTCTCAGAATGTATGTAATTATGCTGCTGTATGCTGTATAGAAGAACACAAGCTACATGAAACTACGGCTAATGGAGCCGCTATAAGGGCCGACGCGGCCCCTATACCGACAGAAGAGAGATTTAGAGAGCTAGAAGAGGACGTTTACTCAACCTGAAAGCCAAACTGATGGAACGAAAGCAGAAGAATCACGTCACTGAGAGATTTGACGGACAGATATGCAGAAGGAAACACATCAGCAGGGAAGTGCGTGCGGCCGGTGGCGTCTCGTCTAGCGGTCGGCACAAAGCGGCTCCCTGAATGAATAAACAGGACACGAGCCCCAGATGGGACGCCATATGCCCCGCTCTGCCTGTGTCTCTCAATGGATGCCACTGTAAAAGCTGGAACTGCTTTATGACCATCAGATGAACTCTAGACCTCACTTCACCAGCCTGATATGACTTTTCAGTTCTTCCTACACAGAGAGCTCAGAGATCCGCTACTGAAGAGAAAACAGAAAGATAAACCAGAGATCGCACTGCATCTGGAACGACTGTTTCATTTGGTCAACAACTATTGCTATGCGGTTACTAAGGTGTTCTGAGTAGTAATGCTATGTGGTTGCTAAGGTGTTCCAGGCGGTTTTTAGAATGTTATGCATTTGCTAACATGTTCGATTTTTTTTTTTTAAGCAATAGTTGTTTTTTTTAGTTCTGAGTGATTTTTATTTTGTAGTGATAATTCTGAACAATTCTTTTAGCGATAATTCTAAGTGATTTTTATTTTTTAGAGAGAATTCTGAGTGATTTTTTAGCGATAATTCTGAGTGATTTTTTTGTGATAGTTCTTAGAGATTTAAAAAAAATTTAACAATAGTTCTGAGCAATTTTTATTTGTTAGTGATAATTCTGTAGGATTTTTTTAGCAATAATTCTAAGCGAATTTTTATTTTTAGTGATAATTCTGAGCAATTTTTTGTGATAATTCTGAGCAATTTTTATTTATCTTTTTTTGCAATAATTCAGCGGCTTAATTTTTAAGTGATATAGTTCTTAGATATTTTTATTTTTTAGCAATAGTTCTGAGCAATTGTTTTTTTTTTGTGATTTTTGTAGTGTTGCTCTGTGGTTTCTTACTGTCCATAATTAAAATCCTTCAATCTATATGATATTATGCTCTTTAGATATAAGCCAGTCTACCTTTAACAGCATTTCTAACGCCAAAATGCCAACAGCATGGCAGTCGTCATGGTGATGCCCCAGTCGCGGAGGAGTGGGTGGGATCCGGAGAATGACCCAGACATGTGACCTGCTGTCTGCTGGGAAATACCCAGACTGACTGACATTTATACACAGATGTGAGTAATGCATTACAAAACACATTTAAAAAAATAAAATAAACGAGTGACATCAAAAACTTATATTTCATTTTTTTATGAGGCAGCTGACTGATCTTGTTATCAATAACTAAAACTACTTAAAATCTATTTTTGTTAATTGAAATTAATATAAAAAAAATGGAAAATATAAATTTTAGACAAACTAAATAATAGTAAAAATGTTGCCTTGGAAGCTAACTGAAATCAGTTCAATTACTAACATTAGTAACTGAAATAAAACTAGAACTGAAATGAACTCTAAAAATAAACATTTTTAAAAGGACAAAAAATAAATAAATAAATAAAAAATGAAAAATGAAACTAAAATGAAAACAAAACCAAAAATATAAAAAAGCTATTTCAAAATATTAATGAAAACTATCACAGTAAATAATACTAAAATAACAGTGGACAAAAATATGAAATGTGTACATTATTACAGAACCTGTGAAAATAAAACATGTTCTTTCAATTCAGCTCTGATCTCCCCTTGTAACCAATAAACAAATCAATAATTAAAAACAAGAGAAATTATTAAACAGAACTCATCCTCATGCATATTATATTTAACCAACATATAATGGGCCTTGAAAGTTTTTTAGCACTCACTTAACCTTGAGTTAAGGCCACTTTCAAAGCAGTAATTTACTCATTCTCAATGATAATATTGTTTATATGGAGTACCAGAGAGACATTATGAAGAATCTTTGAACAACACACTTTCGGCCGCTGTCTGCTGGAAATACAATACCCACAGTCCCACAGTGCATTCATTCACCTGAACGACAGAGAAGGTGACCTCACAGGTAAGAAGAAAGACACTGCGGCAAAACCTTCACCATCTGCTGCTGGCGCTGAAAGACAAACACACACACGCGCACACACACACACGCACACACACACACACACACACACACACGCACACGTCTCCAAATACAGGCTTCAGCTCAATGCTGAACCTTCTGAAACTTCTTATATGATAACCAGGGTTATTATAGCTGACTAAAACCAAAACCATAAAAAAAACACTTCTGTTGCTTGAAATAAAATAAACGTTAACTGGAAAAAATAGACTTATTTTATTTAAGCTAGTTGCCACTAGAAAACAAATATAAAATAACCAAAATAAAAATGAATAAAAAGACATTTTTTTTAAAATCAATAACTCATAAAAATGAATCACTTTAACCAAAATTAAAATGAAAACAAAAAAAATATAAAAAACCATATCTAAAAACACTTTCATTACTTGAAATAAAATAAACAGTAATTGCAATAAAATAAAATATACTTATTTGATACACTAACAAAAAAAAAAAAAAAAATTAAAAAAAAAACATTAAACTAAGACAAACTAAAATAAAAATGGAAAAAGACATATTTTTTAAAAAAATCAGTAACTAATAAAAATGCCCAAAACAACAAAATTACTAAAAACAAACAAAAAAATTCTAATACTAAAATAACAGTGGTGAAAACATAACAGCAATGAATAGAAAATGACAAATAAAATAAATAACATGACAAAAACACAATTGCAATGAACAGAAGTAGGTGTTTACGCAGTTGGCGTTAGTGGAGTTCAGATCCTGAACATAATACAGGTATAACGTGGTGAAACGTGAAGCTGTGACTGTCTCTGATGGAAACTCTCTGTCTGTGAGCTGTAATTACAGTAAACGCCGGCTTCCTGTGCATTCTTGCAGAAGAACGCACAAACGCCGTCAGCTTTTATCTCCTAAACGACTCATTTTAACAGCAACAGCCATGTAAAAAGAAAGGCTCTCATTCACTGAGTGTCATTTCAGATCAGACCAACGAATCAACAGAGTTTTCCAAACACTCACAAACAAGCACTTTTTAACTTGTGATGACTTTTGTTGATGTTGCGCTGACTTTATACTGATGCGTGCGGAAGAAGCATCACAAAAGGTTTCAGTTACTGACGCCGTTGTAGAACCGCTTCATTTCACAGGCGTATTTGACTCCCATGATTCATTTATTCTGTAATGGAAAGCGCTCAACAGTCACGGTCCTCTTTTTCAGCAGAACCGGTTCAGCACATTCCTATTCTCCAAAGAAAATATTCTTCAATAAACAGTTACAGGCCTTTAAGCAATTACAAGATTTGATATGCACTTTGATAGCAGGAGTTTTGCTGTTATTTTATTGGTGATATTTCACACTGTAGAATCAGTCAGAACTAATGCAAACAAAACTCATAAACCAGTTTTATTAGTTCTGTCAGTCAAACCAAAGGAACATGTGAAAACACTCACCAATTCATTTCCAACAACTTCAACTTGCAAATCTCATTTTCTTGCAAATAGTTGTTCTCATTACTTTTTACATAAATCTGCAAGAATGAATCCAAAACAAGAGGGAAAAAAACATAAACAGATGCTATGCAAAATACAGGGAAGCTAATTATACTTTCTAAACATTAAATATGAAATTAAATACCAAAAAAAAGTTCCTATAGGGACCTGCAAAGAAACCTAAACTTATTAAGAAGGAACAAAAGCATAAAGACGCTCTGTTTATGCTGTAAGTTTGTGCCGCAGTGTAACAGGGATGTAATAAGACCTAAACAGATCAGTAACGGGGGAATATTTACTCTACACTTTGTTAATTATAGTCGCAGGACAGGAAAGATGTCCCATACCTAAAAACAACAACTGAGGGAATAAACAGCAATGCAACGAAAGCAGTGTGTATTTCTCTATTCAACAATGTACATGCAATTATCTGAATCTAATTGACATAAATCATACACTAAACTGTATTTACATGAAAGTTGTTTATTTAATTACACAAGTATCTAAATATGTATTATTCTTCTTATTATGCTTAGAAAACCGCTTAAATGCAAGATATTTTCCCAAGTGGCAAAAATGAACGGCAAACCTCAGGAAAGAAATTGACTGATATATATAAAAAACGTTTTGGTTTTTCTTTGTGCAGACGCTCAGGTGTAGATTATATAAGGGCAGTATATGGGTACAATGAACTAAATATAATGACAATAAATAAATTAATTTAAAACAGCAAAGCATCCTATGAAACAAGCCAAAAATGGTCAAATATCATTTATTTGTAACTTACTATATATATATATAGTGATATGTGATAAAGCTGTGCATAATAATCAGCTCGTTAAAGGAATAGTTCACGCAAAATAAAAATGTGCTCACCCTCAGGCCATCCAAGATGTGGATGAGTTTGTTTCTTCATCAGATTTGGAGAAATGTAGCATTGCATCACTTGCTCACCAATGGATCCACTGCAGTGAATGGGTGCCGTCAGAATGAGAGTCCAAACAGCTGATAAAAACATCACAGTAATCCACACCACTCCAGTTCATCAGTTAATGTCTTGTGAAGCCAAAAGCTGCGTGTTTTTAAGAAACGAAACCATTTTTAAGATGTTTTTAACTTCAAATCGTCACTTTTGGCCAAAATATGAGTTCATAATCCATAATAACGCTTCCTCCAGTGAAAAAGTCCATCTCCTGCTGTCTCTCACATCAGATTTGTTTAGAGCTGTTTTGAACTCTTTTTGCTTGTAAACGGTGCTTGATCAGTGCATATTATAGTCTTTCTGACTAGAGAAATCAATATTATGGATAGAGGAGGGAAGCAACGGTTTGAAGTTAAAAATGTCTTAATGATGGATTTGTTTCTTAGAAACATGCAGCTTTTGGCTTCAAAAGATGTTAACTGATGGACTGGAGTGGTGTAGATTATTCTGATGTTCTCATTCTGACGGCACCCATTCACTGCAAAGGATCCTTTGGTGAGCGAGTGATGCAATGCCACATTTCTGAAGAAACAAACTCGTCTACATCTAGAATGACCAGAGGTTGACCACATTTTCAGCAAACATTCATTTTTGGGTGAACTATTCCTTTAAGAATCATTCCTAATGGGGTCAGAGTATGATTTATGTTCACCGTCAGTCAGGAAATCTTTTGGTTTGACTCATTTTCCCCACATGTGACCCACAAACAGAAACAAGCAAACAAACGAATGAATATCGCAATCAACAAAAGTGTTTTAGCTACATCAGACCTGTGACTGAAACCCCAAATCGTACCAATCCCAGAATTCAGTGCAGCCGGCGACGGAGCGGAAGCTGCAGCCCTTTGAGCGGTGCGATGAGGACGGAAGCTCCGGGGTTGGATACGCGACACGTGAGCTGTGTGTAGGCACTTGCACTTAGACAGACACCTGAAGAGTCGGGCGGCCCGTCAGGGCGAGTCCATGCCGAACAGCTCGATGCCCTGAGAGTTCCAGTGCAGACCCACTCCAGAGTTAAAGACCAGAGACCAGACGTATGGGATGAAGAAATCCTCCGGCTGCTCCTCCTCCACGTACTTAAACTTCAGCTCTGGAAACTTCTGCAGGAGAAACACATGTCTATAAATTCCTGCTGAAATGTTCAAATCAAGCAATGCATTACTACACAAACAACAACAAACTGGCCAGCAGATTGACAGTGAAAAACCTCTCCGACCTTTAAAACATACAAGATATAATATTTGTCCAGATTCATGCAATGAATGGCCTTCAGGAATAAAGAAAAAAATTCCAACAAAGCATTCACATCAGTGTTATTTTGGTATTATTTATATACTAGTATAGTATTTTTTTTAATCGAATTAAACTTTATTTTTATATTTGCCTTTTTCATTTTAATTTTTAGCAGTTTTTTAATATTTTGATTTATCTTTATTTTTATTTAATTTTAAGTTTATTTTAGTACATGAACTTATTTTTAACTTTAAATTGAAGTTTACATTTTTCCATCTCATATTTATACTTTATTATACTTCATGTTTATTTTAAATAACAAAATGGAAATTTATTTTTATATTTCTCAGTTTTCATTTTAATATAATTTTGAACGTTTTAGTGTTTTTTTTTAATTTTTTGATTCAGCTCTATTTATATTTCAGTTTTAGTAATTTTAGCACTTTAACTTGAACTTAACTTTAAAGTTTTTTAAGTTTCAGTTTTTCCATCTCATATTTATATTTCATCTTTATTTTAAATAAAATAATTTGAAATATTTTTTAAAAGATTTTTTAGAAGTTAGATTTTTAGTTAACAACACTGATTCAAATGAAGAGCATTGTAAGAAAGTGATAAACAGTCACTTTTAGTCATTTTATGTGCTAAAAATTTTGAATTGAATTTTATTTTTATATTTTCAGTTTTTAATTTTAGTTTAAGTTTTAGTTTTTAATATTTAGCTTTATTTTTACTTCACTTTTAGTTTTAGTAATTTCAGTACTTCAACTTAAGTTTTTTAGTTTTAAGTTTTTTTCATCTAACATTTTAGTACTTCAGCTTATTTTATTGTAGTTTTTTTTTAGGTTTAATTTTTTTCATCTCATTTGTATTTCATTTGACTTCATCTTTAATGAACAAAAATGCTTTTTAATAGTTTAGTTAACACTAACAAACAGCGACAAGAATAACACTAAAAATACACACTGCATTTTTTCTTTTTTGTCTGACATAAATTTCTCACCATCTTGGATCCGATTTATGTTGTGATCAGTTTTGGTGTAAATGTTCACTGCATTCCTGCATCATTTTTATTCGAAATGAAGCATCAATAAGCTTTAACGCTGAACTATAAAATGAGACGGATGAGATGTTCAGAAATATGGCCCTGAAGACACAAAGATCAGCTCTGAGATAAGAGTTTAAAGTCAACATCCAGCGTCATTCTCTTACGTAAAATGACTCATTCTGATGAAAGATTATAGATTAAAGATAAATATTTATACTTTAGAATAACACGCACCGATGCAGTGTTCACCATCAAGTCCATTTTCATTTCCTGTGGTTTTATTTTGACTGTCACATCAGTGAAGTCTAAAAGTGCAAATGAGGAGCGTAAATAAGCATTGATAACGAGCGCTGAACACAGATACGGTGTGTGTGTTATCTGATTTCAGGTGAAGCGCTTGCAGTTTTGACGCAAGTGTAATTCCATCCACCTGTGAGGTAAATACACTTGAGTTTGATTGATTATATGACACACGGGAACACCTCAGACGCTGCTTTTCATGTTTAAATACAACCCTCTTAACCTCTGGTAAAGCGATACGCGGCGCTAGTATCTGAGACGCTAGCGGTCGTCTCCTGTGTGCTAATCAGGTGAGGAGGAGCCGGAGCCGCAGGGTTCGAGTTCCTCTGGCTGACAGCACAATACTGAGCGTCTACGTTTACACCGGCCTCGCTATTGCATGCATTTGTCATTCATTCATTTTCCTTTTCAGAATTCTCAGCCTTGAGCCAAACAGACAAGCTACGAGATGAATCACAACGTTAAAACATTCAACGCAAAGCAACAGTGCATTTGAAAAACAGAAAAAAAAAACAGGCTGACTCAACTGAATCACTTTGGGTTTGTATGTCATTTTAACATCTAAATAAATAAATAATCATTCATTTTTAACTAACAGGTAAGTCAGCAACACTGTTAGCCTGCGACAGTGATTTCTCTAATATCTAATGTCACTTCAAGATTGTGGGTAATGTCGCACGTAACCAGTCCAGGAATGATGCTATAAAAAGTATTTTTATGCTATTAAACTAACTTGAGGCTTTAACTGAAACATATCATCATTTCACATCTCAGATCATGGTAGTTATCAATTTACATGACAATTTCCGCAAATTTCCATCAAATTCACATAAAATATAAAATATTATTGCATTGCCCTAATGAAAATCTAATAGAACACACACACACACACATCTATTGTAAAAAAAATAAATAAATAAATAAATCTATTGATCTATCTATCTATCCATAAAATTTAAATCTATAAAATGTATAAATAAAAATCAGACTGAAAAAGAAAAATCACAAATTTACAAAAATTTAAAAGGGGAATTTGCTAAATTGTCATGAAAGCAATAAATAAATAAATAAATAAATGAATAATTTAATGAAAGTAAGCAATAAAATAAAGACAATAATATAAAATTACATCTGTAAAATGTATAAAAAAAACAAACAAACATTGTAACTCAAGAAAATGTCTTTCAATCACAATGGAATCAGATGCTGGTGAATAAAATCAAGTCAAGATTGAGATTTTGAAGGTTACATCTACAATCCTCTTGGTGTAGTTTTGACTTGCTTACTATGGCCACTGTTTCTGCTGCTCGGTATCAATGACTGCTGACCTGTCTCTAAACAAACACAACGACTGATTCCTGCCCACAGGAAGCTCTCAAACGTATAGGCTGAGCACTTTCTGAAACAGGAAGCTAGCTGTCTGTGGCTGCGGGTAACGCCGTTCACTCTTGGCTTTATTTGCAGCACCACAGAAATCCTCCTTCCGTTCTTTACAGAGGCCACGGAGGAAAAGAAGCCCAGAAGACATGAAGGAACTCCTTTCACTGGAACTTTACAGTTCCCCTGGAGCGATTCTGCAAACAAATGCTGTCATTTCCCATCAGTGTAAAAAAAAAAAAAAGAGGAGGCTGGTGAAACGCGGCTTTTCAACGGCTGCTGCCATGAGCAGCTCTCTGGAAGTCCTTCTTTGCCACAGAAATTTGACAGTTTGTGGCAGGGAAAGCTTTGCAAAGGTTTACGTTTGTGGAAAAAAAAAAAATGCAAACTTGACAGCACATGCAAATGTAGCCTATCATACAAACAAAATAGTGTCTAGCGATTTTCTCGTGGATTTACATGAATGAATATGCACTTTGAGACTCAGATACATGGCACTGGCAATGCAAATGAATTTGAATAGGATTAAATTGCAAAGTGATTTATCAAAGCTGATAATCAATTCAGAAACGGACACTGTGCGCAAATTGAAGCCACAGAAAGGACCGTATTAATCTGATTTCTGCATCAAAATCAATTTCCAGTATAATTCTGCACCGTGACATCCTAAAAGTCTAAATAATACAGACATTTTTTCTTTGATATGTGAATTCAGGTGGCATCATAAAGCATAACATTTAATGCAATCATTCTGAAACATTTCAAGCATGATGATCTCATATACTCGTATATAAATAGATATTTACACATAAATGTACAAAATACATGTATTTATCTTTTTTACTAGTGTTTCATGACGCACATTTCACAACAAATTCTCATTGAATTATTTTGAATTTATTTGTAAATTTGTGATTTTTTTCCCCCACTTCATTTTTATTAGGGCAAAGCAAAAATATAATTACCATTTCTAAAACAAAATTTCTGTAATAAACAGATTTAAATACATATTTAATCTAATATATTTATAAATATAATTCCTATAAATATAATATACTAAATTATATAAATATATTCTTTTAGTACATATAATTTAGACAGATGATAGATAGACAGACAGATAGATAGATAGATAGATAGATAGGATTACATATAAACTGTGGATATTTAGTGCCAGCCACAAGTTGTCTGATATTTGGCACTACCACAAACAAAAGCATTTGTGTGTCTCCTATTTGCATGTGCTGCCAAGTGCACTATTATTCTTCATACGACCTGCACTACAGCCACAACATGCATGCAATTCATAAGATTTCACAAGCAAATTAGGACACTTTAAATCAGAGTCTTAGCCGGGAATAAATGAGAAAACCATGAGCACACCTGCACAATCTGCTCTATTTTCATAATCCGATTTCAGATCTACTGTCCGTCCACATCACAAAGAAAAACAAAGGTCGCTTTCCAACAGCTTCACGCTCTCTGCTCCTCTCCGGCAGAATGAGCCACTGAAACCATCACAAGATTAAAAGCAGCTGAAAACACACACTTCCGCTGCATTCATGCATTACATGGAAATCAAACCCATCACGTCGGCATTAGCGCCATGCTAATATCACACAATATAAACATGTGTATCATCTAATGGTGGTTTTCTAATCAGAATAAGCTATAACGTGCATTTCGAATGATCTTTAACACCCTGCAAAGCTTCTAAGATTCCAAAGTGAAGAAAGAAGCCTGGTTGTGGTGTATGTCTCAAATATTAGAGTGTTGGTACTCAATCAGACAGTCGCAGGTTTTTGAACAGTAGCTACAGGAATCGAGAGCCAACACAAACAGCCCAAACCCAATCCAGCTCAACCAAACGCTTACAATATCCTACATAAAATATGCAGGAAGCGGCTGGCGACGGGCCGCCCCGGCCAAAACCAACAGCTGTGAGGTGACTGGTCCATCAACAGCGATCTGACCCAACCCCAATCAACCCGAGCCGAGCCGATCCGAGCCAGAGCTCAGGTGAGTCGCGGGCCAATCGACAGCAGGTAAGCTGCCCATCGGCGTTAATAATGCATCGGCATCCTATCATATTCTCCAGCGCTCTCATTGTGCGAGACAGAGGCCGCATTGAAGTGCTTTCATATCTGACTCCACAGAAAGGGCTCAGAAGTTGGCTGGACTCGCTGACTCCGGGTCTGCTGGCTCGGCTACACTGCGGCTCTATTCACGGCCTCTCAAAGTCTGTCTGTTCCTTTCAGACGCCATGCGAGCGCACGGACTCGGCCTGTCACACGTGGGAGCACATGAAGCGACTCGCGTGATGAGGGACTCGAGGTCAAAAGGTCAATGGCTTTCAGGATGGCTGATGGCAGAACACAAGGGACGTTTAGTTCATTCTTTATTGTCTTCAAAACTCTATGAGTCAATGAGTCAAGAACACATCAAGAGCTTGTCTTGGTCATATTTGTCCATAAAATCAAAAGAAAGAATAAAGAAATTATGTTCTGAATGAATGAACGAATGAATGAATGAATATTATATATATAGTGACAGTGTTTTTTCTGAAAAGTGAAAAAAAGTCTCATTATTTTAATGCGAAAGTAATTATTAAAGTATTAATACACTGTGGCAGCATTTTTATGCTAAGATAAATTTACTACAGTAAATTCCATAAATTTTACTGTGAAAAAAAAAAAAAAATCACAAATGTATAAATAAAATTCTAAAACGTGTAAAATGTGCTTAATTGAATATATTCTATATTATTTATAAAATAAACTGCATAGAAATATACATATGTATATATATATACACATATACATAAATATATATATACATATATATATACATATATATATACATATATACATATATATATATACATATATACATATATATACATATATATATATATACATATATACATATATATATACATATACATATATATATATATATACATATATATACATACATATATATATATATATACATACATATATACATATATATATACACATATGTA
>JAFVLL020035826.1:31584-75509 GCA_021397915.2 Tor tambroides | reverse complement strand
TCACAGTCGGTGTTATGTTCCGATTCGCCTATTTTTCAGTGGTCTTTTTTATTCACGAGATTTACATAAGAAGGAGAAAACATTGGTGTTTGAGGCTCACGGTATGTCATTTACATGTACAGAACTGTTACTATTCAACTGTGCCAAGGTAAATACAGTTTTCCATTCTATGGCACCTTTAAATTCACTCAGTTTTTTCTCCTCTGAAGCTCTATGGTCAGATATACAGCTGGCATTTCTATCATTTTAAAGTGCCCCTATTATGGGTGATGAAAGGTTAATATTTTGGTTTTCGGAGTTCTCAACAACAGGTTGACATGCATGCAAGGTCAAAAAACACTTTCATTGTCTTATAATATGCATTTATTTTTACCTTACGTGCTCAATGACTCCCAAATGATTCGCTCAACGATTCATTTTTCCAAACCCCTCCTTTGCGAAACGCTAATCTGTGGTGATTGGTCGATTGGCCGATTTTATTTCCATTTCATCATGTCTGTAATGCCTGATAAAGCAGCGTTTGTGATGCAGTGCTGCTTTGTGTACAGCGTTAACAGGGAAACAGCTATTTTTACTGCTCCAAAAGCGGCACCTAGTGGCAAAGAATGAATTTGCATGTTCATTCAGACCAACGCGAAAAGACTAACAAGTGGGCGGGTAATATGCTAATGTTTCATTTTGACGTCAACATGAAACGGCTTGGGATTCGTTTTAAAAACGACTCGTTTCAATGATTCAGAGTCGACTCTTTCTTTTGAGAGACAATAACTTTATACACAGTGCACTTTCAGATTTAAAACGTTGCAGGATGTTTTCATTCACTTAGAGCTGTCTTACACACTGCATGAAAGCTCATTTAGTCCATAATAGGGGCACTTTAATGCTTACATAAACATAAAATAACTGATGCTGATGAGTGGGAAACAGAAAGAGAGAGAGACAGGACAGGGCAGATGCTCACAACGGGGCCGGCTGCAGTGCTGGTCTGGGCCGTGGCGCTCGGTGAACTAGACTGGACCAGTTTAGTTTGAGCTGCAGGAGCGGGACGAATCGCCTGAGTACTAACAGGAGACTGAGAGAGAGAGAGAAAGAGAAAAGAAAGAAAGTAGGGAGGAAACAGAGAGGATTGAGAGCAGCATCACAGAGGAAAGAAGATATCACAGGATCTGAAAACCAGACTTCAGCATTGTGTTTATACGATCCCAGTCAGAAATTATGAGCACTTCTAATGAAGATCTAGTCACTGCATGAGTAACTGCTTTGAAAGAGTTTTGTCAGTGACACAAATGCTCATTTCTTCAGCGTTGTGTGCGTTCACTAAGAACATTAAGAGAAACATTATAAGTTCAATAGTCATTCAGATTAATTAATAGCATGTATGGCATAATGTTAATTATCATAGAAAAAAATCATTTGCTTCTCAGTTTATATAAAACTCATGTTTGCAGTAATGAACTGACAGTGGACAGATATGGGTTAAGATATTCAGGACAGCTGTGCAGCTTCAGTACTTCATTTGAGCTGTAATGTGCATAAATCATCCACATAAATATGATGCCCTTTCAATTCACTGAAAATTTAACTGAACAGGCCACAACACACAGGAAGCTGAACTGGATATGGAATTTACAAAAATAAAATAAAATAAAATTTTTATAATTTAAACTTTTGATAAACTTTCATTTTTCTTGTAAACAAAAAAAAATAAAAAATAGAGAGAGAGAGAGATACATAGAGAAACTTTGAATTTAGTTCAATATAATTCTATTTCCTGTTTGCTAGATTCAAAATATGTACAATAATTGTAAATATATAAAATATTTTTCAGTATATAAAATATAAGATGTCTGATGAAGGCCTTAAAGTTGGTGTTAATGAGTGTTAAACAAATGAAATTTGGACTTTTTGTATTCAATCTCTTTTATACTTGCTTGAGTGTCTGCCTTTTATACTGTATATATATATATATATATATATATAAGTTTTTATATAATGATATTTATGAATATACTGTATATAGTTTTTATAAAATATAATATTAAAAAATTATTATAGAAAAAATTTATAAATTACATTACAAAAATATATAAATTACATTACAATTATAACAATATATCATATATATATATATATATATATATATATATTATTTTAAAATATTCAAATATGCTAAATAAATGTTAAATGTGTACAATTTATAAAACGATTCTTGTTTCTTATATAAAATAAATTATTTTTAAATAATTCCAAATCTGCAAAATAATTCTTAAATATATAAAATATTTTTTATTTCCTATTTAAAATAATTACATTTCTAAAATATTCAAAATATGCTAAATAACTGTTATATGCAGTGTATAATAATTCTTATTTCTTGTGATTTTCAGGTGAATTATGACCCGGTTTTCCTGACAGGAATCATCCATGTACTGCAGACCCTGATATGATTGTGTCTAGAGGGGGAAACACGGGTGAAAATGCCTCTGCTGAGGGGCAACGCTGCGATGCGAGGAGCTCAACACACTCGGCAATAATCACGTGAGCGGGCGCAGAGCCCTGGCCAGAGAGAGCCACAGTTTAACAGCTCTGGGGACAAGCCACTGCTACACGCGCTCTCTCCTCACAGATGCTCGTCTTTGGGCCCCTACAGAGAGAGCGGCGCCCCAGGGCCCCTGAGACGCGGAAGAGCTCGGGGCCGCACACACGCACACGCACACTGACGGCAACGCCATCAGAAGGAGGCTCTGAAAGTTGAGTTCGCGTTTACAGCGATCAGGCAGTTGGAGAATAAATGATTAAATGCATTCGGAGGGAAAGAGGAACGTCTTCCGCCGCAGAGAACCAGAGAATGACTGACAGCAGGATGAAGAGAGACGCCTGGGAATATAAACCCTCACCTCACAAACGCAACGCTGACTGTCCTTAACAGAGTTTACCAGAGAAACACATTACCGCAGTAAACTGAGTCTACACCACAATATTCAGCTGATACTTTGTTGTGAATTATTGCAAAATTACTACAATAGAACTGCGGTAACAAGTATTAGTCATGCACCACAACCATTAAAAAAGACTGAAAGGATTTTTCTGTTATAATAATAAATAATTATGATATTTTGTCATATTTTACATTTCAGAAACTATATAGTGTATCTGAGGGCACAACATCAAAAACAGGCCTATAGCAATTTTAATTTTAATGATTGGTTCCACAAAAAAAAGCTTCTCCATTTTCTACATTTCTTCTCTGTATCTTGTTTCTTAATCTAGCTTTCTAATAAACCTGCCATTGTGTACTATATGAGTCTTATTGGATCTGTGACAGATTGCCTTTGATCCTCTACTGTAAGTTGCTTTGGACAAAAGCGTCCGCTAGATGCAACGCAAATATAAATGTAAAAACATACTAATTTGCTAAACTAAATGTTTTGTTATTTGCAATGTTTTATAAATGTTTGATTTATTAACACCAGTGTTGAGTTAGAACGTTGAGCCACTAATAAATGCACTTCTGGCGCCATCTGGTGGCAATGAGTGAACATTACACTCACACACTAGACCTCCATTAAACTACTATGAAATTATCATAAGCTATAATAATTATAAGCGTTGCTTAATAATAAAATATTTTTTCTTTGCATAATTTGAAAAAAATAATAAAATACAAAAATAAATAAAATAATATAAAAAAGCAAATGTGATTTGCTGACTTCTTGTGCCCATACACTGTAAATTGTATTTCTCATATATATATATATATATATATATATATATATATATATATATGTGTGTGTGTGTGTATGTGTATGTGTATGTGTGTGTGTGTGTGTGTGTGTGTGTGACCCTGGATCACAAAACCAGTCATAAGGGTCAATTTTTCAAATTGAGATTTCTACATCATCTGAAAGCTGAATAAATAAGCTTTCCATTGATGTATTTGTTAGGATAGGACAATATTGGTTGAGATACAACTATTTGAAAATCTGGAATCTGAGGGTGCAAAAAAATCAAAATATTGAGAAAATCGCCTTTAAAGTTGTCCAAATGAAGTTCTTAGCAATGCATATTACTAATCAAAAATTAAGTTTTTATATATTTACGGTAGGAAATTTACAAAATATCTTCATAGAACATGATCTTTACTTAATATCCTAATGATTTTTGGCATAAAAGAAAAATGGATAATTTTGACCCATACAATGTAGTTTTGGCTATTGCTACAAATATACCCGTGCAACATAAGACTGGTTTTGTGATCCAGGGTCACACACATTATTCAACTATTATTCAAACTTTTTGTATGTCTATGAAAAGTGTAAAATCCCTGGCATAAAACCATGAGGAACATTTTTAATGGCTGGAATATTCTGAAGCTGGATATTAATATGTGAACAGAAAAACAACAGAGACAAATAACTGGATTTTTTGTGGTCTTCTTATTCATGAGCTGTTAAGAGATAAGGTAGTGTTTAATTTACACAGCACTGAAGAAAGAGGCTTATTTTCCACGTAAATCTGCTAGCATGAGAAAAATCAATACTGCTGACACCAATCATTTGACAAAACTCTGGATTTCTAAATACTGAACAGAAAAAAAACAATAGTTTGGAAGGTTTAACAGTGTACAGATGTGAAAAGAATTTCTGTGTCCTGATATAATAAAGTTTGCAAATATATGCACAAGAAAATAGTGACAGTCAAGTTTCTGGATTGTTAAGATTTATTTTTTTGAATTGCACATAAAATTTCCATGCATTTGGATTACACAGTTTTATATTTGTCATAATAAACAGGTCGGATTTATGCATTTAAAAAAATCATGGCATAGTTTACTACTAACTATTTGCATCTTTTTGATTTGATTTAAACAATGGTATTTTGAAAATGCATTTATTCAAATTGCTTAGATTCAGCATAAATCTGTTCATTCTGAAAACAATTACATTTAACAATAAACAACAAAATTTAACAATAAAAATTGATTATTTTACATTATAATAAAAAAATGCATGGATTTTAATCTTATAATTAAACATTCTAAATTTGAATTTTTTTTAAACTTTTGGGTTTTTTTATTTCTTACATATTCTGATTATTTTATGATTATCTTTAAATACTTTTATGTAAAGAAAAATGTAATGTGTATGAAATGTGCCGTTTTAATCAATTTTCCTTTAGCATGCTTTACGTGAACGACCCATCTAAGCTGCACCTCAGATATTCAGAGTGTTGTAGGACATTTAGGTGTTTTAAACAGAGCAGTTTGTTCTTATAAAACAAAACCATCGACACGTTTAACAGCACATCACCGATTACACACACAATTCAACTCAGACAGCTGTCACCATCAAATCTGATATCAGTTTGAAATAATGATCAGAGTTCAGATAAAGTTCAGATTTCACTGGTTTTATAACTAGTGCTTCAACAAACTCACGTGCAAAGAAAGTGCAAGTTAACGGTTGATTGTTAATGAATCATTCTTCATCATTAAAATCTAAAGTAAATAAAAAAGATTTCTCTTTGCTAGACTTGAAACTGTCATCTGTGAACAGTGTGAAAGTCATTTGTAAGATATCAAGTAACTTTTTACTCTGCTCATTATTGACAGTGTCTGCATCTTCACCATCAAACTCACCTTCAGCAAAAAAAACAAAACACCTCTATGTTTAAACTAAAGTCACTGATGATGTTACATTAGAGGATCTTCAGATCAGTGTGTTTGTTCAGGTAAAATGTATGAACATGGTTCAAATATGGCAGTGGAACATGCAATATTAAGTTAAAATGTATGAGATTGAAACAAACTGGATTTACTGATGACAAATATGTAAACCTAGTTATTGTGTATTTAAAACACATTCAATTTATTAGTACTATCACAGAAATCTAACCTGTTTCATTGGTGCATGACTGAGAAAAATACATCACATTAAGTTTAATAGTTTATGTTAAATCTGTGATCAAAAATGGTGGAAATTCCATATGCAATTCAAATACACAAACCTTAACATTTCTGTAGGATTTAATGCATTCAGATCAGTTTCTAAATTGCTTTTTACAAGTCAAATGCTTCATAAAAGTTCTTTCTGCTCACCACATAGAAATCAAATCAAATCAGGTGCGTGTCTAGAGTCAATAACCTTGAATTACGCAGAACTTCCCTGCATCTGTGGACAGGTTATTATCAAATCACCTGCAGTTTCATCTTTACCGGGACTCTGAAGAAGAGTCACATCAGGAGTGAGTTTTGTTGATCACAATATGAATATCATTACTCACTTTCACTGCTGTCTGTCTTTATTTCACCACTGAGTGATGAAGATTTCACAGAATGAAACTTTTTGACAGCAGTAACCAAAGTTACCGTCTCACTGTGTTTACTGCGCAGATGATTTGATTACGATTATTAGTGAAATCATAATTAGTTCAAATGTGACCCCTCTGGTGACCCCTAGTGGGGGTCATGACCAGGGTTATTATAGTTTAGTAAAAGTAAAACCATAAAAAAACATTAATTGAAAGAAAATAAACACGAACTGAAACAGTAAAACTGAAATAAAAATTCATAAAAACTATACATAAACGAAAACAATTGCAAAACCATACAACTAAATTACTGAAACTTTAAACATAAAAACATAAAATATAAAAATAAAAACCTAAATTTCAATAAAAACTAAAATAACACTAGTTGTGTCCCTGAGAAGCTCTAGATCCACACACTGTAGATCATCGTGATATTTTCCTTTCATCAAAGGCACATTTGTCAATAAAAAAAGAGAGAGATTTAAAATGTATGATCTTGACTTTCAATTTTAGGGAAAATAACTTTTCAATCAGGAAAAGCAAGCACAAGGATCTTTAATTTGCAGAGGAGTGTGTTCAATCTCGGCAGACATTTTTCAGTTATATCAGTGACACAGACACCTTTTGCAATATTGCCTTTGCAAAAACAATAAAAAGTATAAAATAAAAAAGGTTTGATAAAATGCATCTGGTCTGACTTCAAACCGCTTGATGTCATTCACATTTTGCAGCGGGAGGTCACTTGAGTTTCAGAAATCATGTTTAAGAGAAACTTCATCTGTGTGTCAGATTGCTGTGGCTCTAGAGCATTATGGGCTGTACCTGTGGGGTCGTGACCCTGAATGTGGCCACACTGGTGGGCGTGGAGGGCCGCGGTGAGATGCTGTTCTGGGCTTGAGCTTGAGCCAGAGCCTGCTGAGGAACCATCACCAGCTGACCCATCTCCGTCCGGACCAGCACCATACCTGAAAAACACACACAACTTATTCACCTCTGAAAAATACATAAAGCATCACAAAACCATGCTTGAAACCATGCTTAAAAAGATACAATCAACAACTGAAGCCTTTGGATTCTTCTGAAAGCAAAACTGAATCATTCATAGTTTTTTCATGCATATATCTGCCTGATGTCTTTTATGTGAATGCATTACCCTAAAAAAAATACATGAAAAATAAAATTATATTCATTTTCATTGTAATACTGTTAAAAATGAATGGATTCAAGGAAACAAATTATTAAATATTTTTTATTAAAAATGCAAAATTGTAATAAAGGTTCAAATATTTTTACTTTTTATAGTTTTTTTTATTTCTTATGTATTTGAATTATTTTCTGATTATCTTTAAATACTTTTATATAAATGTATTATGTATGAAATGTCCAAGGAAAATGTATTTATATAGTGCATGCTTTATGTAAACGACCCATCTAAGCTGCACTAAAGACATTCATAGTGTTGCAGGATGTTTAGGTGTTTTAAACAGAGCAGTTTGTTTTGATATAAAAAAAACAATCACTGACCTGTTTAACTGCAGATCATTACACACACAATTAAACTCAGACAGCTTTCACCATTAAAACCGATATTACTTTGAAATAATGATCAGAGTTCAGATTTCATCGGTTTCATTGCTTGAACACATTCCGTCTACGAGTGAGAAGGCAACAGGTGAATCTGTCTAAAGCGTCATATTTCTACTGATAGAAATTGCAAGTTAACTGTTGATTCATGATGAATCATTCTTCATCATTAAAAAAAGTAAAGATTTCTCTATGCTAGACTTTAAAATGTCATCTGTGAACACTGTGAAAGTCATCTGTAAGATATCAAGTCACTTTTTGCTCTACTTTCTGCTCATTACTGACTCTAACCAGACGGTTTCTGCGTCATCACCACCAAACTCATCGGTCATCATCCAAATGCAGCAATGTAAAGTTCATCTACACAAATTATCATTTAAACTCCAGATATGTTGGGGTGGTTTTAGGTTCAGATCTCATCCATAAACGGTCACTATTCAGCACATTCAGCAAAAAACTCACCTCTATGTCTAAACTAAAGTTACTGATATTACACGAAAGGATTCTCAGACCAGTGTGCTTTTCTAAAGCACCAGACCATCAATGCTGCAGCATTTGATCGCAAATAAAGGCACTAATGAATTACATTTGCATATTTATATCACTTAAGTTTCTAAATACTTTTTGAGACCACTGAATATATTTGAATTTATTTAACAATTTATTTGATATTTGGCAAATAAAGTTTTAAGTCTTTCAAAAGTTCAACCTAAAGGGGAAACACACAAGTGTTTATATGTTTAGACACGCTTGACAGAATTTATGTTTCTCATGATGTCAGAAAAAAATTGATGCTAAATGCTTCTGTTTAAATGCTTGAAAGTCTTGTAGACATATATAAATTGTGCCTGCATATGAATTTCATATGGACTTTTTAAAGGATCAATTAAAGCAGATAGTGAAGGAAGAGCATCAACAAGTGCTCTTAAACGCACAACAGGATAAAGTTGGTTGATTGATGTGCAGAAGGACAAGCAAGAAGCTGGAATATGAGAGATTTCATTTACGACACGTTTTGCTCACTACTTCATTCCCAGACTTCCAGTCGAGTTATTTCAGAGTTTGCATCACTTTACTGTTATTCTGACATGTGGTAGAGAGTCAGAGGAGAGTAGGCAGCGCACATCAGACACTAGTAAGTCATAAGTACCTGGTGGGATGGTGAATCCGGGCGGCAGCTGAATAGTAGTTTGCTGTTGCGGTGGTCTGACAATCAGCTGCGGCGTTACGACCCTCTGCTGCGCAGGCGGCTGCGTTTGCGTCTGCGCAGGTCTGATGACCGCCGCCGCGCTGACACTGACAGCGGGTTTGACAGGCGCTGCTGTGGCCGCTGCAGGAGGCGCCGAGGTCGCCGCTGGTTTCGCGTTGTCCGCGGGTGGTTTGCTGTGGTTGACCTGCACGCCCGCCGCTCCGATCCGTGCGCTCTGCTGGACCAGCGCGGACACGGACGTGCCGCTTCCATTCTGCGCGATGCTGGCGATGATGTGACGCGGGAGTCGGTGCAACGCGATGGTGGGCGTCCCGCGGTCCAGCGCGATTGCCTGCGGGTTACTTGACACGGTGAAAGTCGTGCCGCTCGGGCTGGAGGTGCTGGGCGATGCTGATGCCGCGCCGCCTCCGTTGCCGTTGAGACTGTGGGATGCCGCGGAGCGCAGCGCGCGCATATTCCCCGGGTGTTTCTTGCGGGTGTCCCTCGGGCTCTCACCTTTGTTGCCCGGTCCAGGAGCGTCGGATGCTGCTGCTGCTGCCGCTGCCGTAGTGATGATGATGATGCTGCCATGTGACTTCAAAGGGCTCTCCTTCTCCAGGGCTTTGGCGTGCTTATCCAGGCTTGCGTCTTTCGGGTCAGAATCCGGGTTGCGCGGAGCTTTCCGTGCGTTCTGCTGCTGCTGTGCTTGTTGTTGTGGTTCTGATGGAGAGTCTACAGGAGCAGGCAGCTGCGCTGTTCCTCCTGCCTGCTGCTGCTGCTGCTGCGGCTTCGCGCTGCCCGGGCGTGCGTTTTCGGGCTGCGCGGCGGGCGGGTCGCTCTGGCCCACCAGCTGAGACTCCAGAGAGCCCACTAGATCGCTCACGGCTTTCTCGTCCACCTCGGAGAAGAGCATGTCTTCCAGAGGGTCGGAGGCGCCCGCCATGTTCGCTCTGTGTGTGATGGGCTGTCTGTTGGTGCGCGTCCACGAGCGCGAGTGCGCAGTCGTGTTACTATGGCATTGTGGGAATGGATGTGACGTCAGAGGGCCAAAGCCAAACAGTTGTCCCCCTGTTACAACTCAAGGCGGTCGGGTTGCGAGGATACTACACGAGTTTGGATTGAAGGGAGACAGACAGACAGACTGACAGACTGACAGACTGATAGATAGATAGAACTATACATTTACAGATACCGTTCACATATACACCCATAATATCTCTCTTTTTAATAAATGGTCATCACCAGCTAACAAATATATGTTCGAAGAATGTTACTTTTGAAAGTTCTCTGAACATTCTGAAACAAGTAACATTAAAAAAAAAAAAAGTTAGGCGAACGTCCAACTAAAATGTTTCAGTAGAAAACGATGCATAAACTGTGCTAACGTTTTGAGAACATTAGTGAAGACCAGAAAATTCGAACGAACATTCCATTAACGTTACTGCAAGAACGTTTGTTCATAATTTGGGGGCAACCTTGCCAGAACGTTCTGAAACGTCCATGCAGCAAGAGAAATTTCAAAGTGTAAATGGACATCTAAGCATATATATTAGCAGAATCTGATAGCCTATCAAAACATGTGAATTCAAGAATGACATTGTAAAGCTTAAACCGTGTATGTGTAGTTGCTCTGATGTTTCAGTGTACAGTGTATTTATGATGAAATAATCCTTCAGTTTTGCTGTTTGTAATCTGACATGCCAGATAATTGTGCAACAGCAAAATGCCTCAGCACTCCTCTTTGGCTATAACTGAATTTCATTCTGAACAGTCATCACATATTACAGTTTCACAGGCTTTAATATTAAATATTAAATTAATATAATACTTGTAGTAGCTGTTGATGTGGCGGGATTTCAGGGTTTTTTGTTTTAACAATTATATTATAGTGCATAATAAAGCAATTAACATTCAGTGAAAGATGCACAAGTAGATGCACATGTGCTTGCGAATATAAAATAATCTCTTTATAGCCATTTAAGTCAAACGTTTATTGATTTCTAATTCAGATTTCACCTTTATTTACTTCCCACGGCGTTAAATCGCATTTCGCCTCTTACATAATTCCCAATGTAACGGGAGTCATACTAAAATCCCGCGAACTCTCGCGATACCAGCGTGAGGGAGCGAGGGAGGGGGAGGCGCTTTTCCCAGCATGCATCTCGATTCAGTGCGGAGGAAAATGAATTCGGCCATATCGTGCTAAACCCAAGCTGAAAGAAAACGACATCGAATTACCGAAAAACATCGTTCAGTCCGATAAAACCTTAGGCAAAGAAGATCAGAGGAGTCGAGTAGCCGCGTAGGAGTGAATTATAGCGGAAAGATGAGCGGAGGGACGCCTTATATCGGCAGCAAGATCAGTCTGATCTCAAAGGCCGAGATCCGATATGAGGGAGTTTTATACACGATCGACACTGAGAACAGCACTGTAGCTCTGGCTAAAGGTAGGTACAATAAACACACACACACACACACATATATCAGACACACTCATAATTACACTAAATGCATATATACACACCTACAGAGAACAAACAGAAGAGAATTTTTTTGTAGCCCTGGCTAAATAAACACATTATATATGCAAATATATGTTTACACACAAACTGGTTATGAGAGAGTTTAAATACACTGAAAACAGCACCTACCTGATTTACTGTTACATCTGGCCTAAATCAAATACAGATACACAGATATAGAGTAAACATACTTACGTCTAGCATCTAGAGAAAAACAGGGAATGGTGAGAATAATAACTAATATTGCATGTTTTGTGAATTTTAATATTCTCTAGTGAAGTCCTTTGGCACTGAGGATCGTCCCACGGACAGGCCGATCCCTCCTCGAGATGATGTCTTTGAGTACATCATATTTAGAGGAAGTGACATCAAAGACCTGACGGTGTGCGAGCCGCCCAAACCCACCTGTAACCTTCCTCAGGATCCCGCTATTGTGCAGGTGAGCATCAGACATTCAGGTGTGTCTATAGAACACAAAGCACAGTGAATATTCACCTGTTTCGTTCTTGTGTTCGTGCGCAGTCCTCTCTGGCATCCACCGCCGGTCCCACAGCTCCTTCCTTCCAGTCGTACACCCCATTCAGTCGGGCCCCGTACAGCCAGTTCAGCTCCAATCCGCTGGTACCCCAGCCGTTCGGAGCAGCGGTCACAGGTGGTGAGTTCACACTCGCTCTTGTAGCTTCCAGAATTTGAGATTGTGCTTAGAAGAGAGTACACAAATTCATTTTTCAGATTTTTTTGTGCTTTAGGGCAAGATGTTACAGGCAAAACCATGCACAGGTCAATTTTGAACTATTTTGCTTCCATAACATGTATTTTTCTCACACTAGTGGAAAGAATCATTCGGAATACACATTTAAGTGCTTTATCTATTTGCATCTGCAGATTTCAATTACAGTTAATAACAGTCATGTTAGAATAGAAAAGGGTCCTGTCCAAACTGTTGCTATAATATTAGAAGCACACAATTTCCTAGAATATCATTATATGCTTAAACATTAAGATTTGTACTCATAGAAATTACTAAAGTAGTCAAACCTGTTCATTAGAAGGGGGCGACCCAATACTTTTGGCAATATAGTGTATCTTTAAAGGCTATTCTCTCAAAACAAGGCTATTGTTTCTCCAATTCAGCAGCACTTACATAAAGCAAACTTTAGAGTTTTATTCCTCTCTGTATTCTAAAGTTTTTTTACAGAGGGGTTTGTTCAAATATCATTCGCCATCCACATTATATTTTATTCCTAAAAAATATGGTTCGCATTTTTTTTTTTTTCTTGATTTTTGTAGTGATAAAATTTAAAATTCCCTCTGTAAAAACATTTAATACATCAGCAATTTTGAATGTGGCTTTATCCAGTGTTCAGATTTCTGTTTTGGAAATGTATGCAATTTGGTGCATATTTAGTTAAATAATGCCTCATTTGCATATTTAAACATATCATTTAAGAAAACTTGTAATACAATACAGTTGTCAATGTGTTCTATTATGATATCTATTAGCCTTATTAATGTTGTTAGTTTTATTATTATTTTTTACTCTCCTCACCTGTGGTGTGTTGCCTTGTCCTTATATTTTGAGCTATCCTGTTCTTGCCATTGAAGTGGCCTTTGGTGCTGATATGGAATAGAGAACGGTGCAAGTTAAGATTATAGCTGGCCATTTTTGGATAAATATTGTTGGATAGACAGAAAAAATATTCACAAGTGCATGTTTGCATATCAAATTGCACAGGTTTAATGATAGTGCACATAATGAATGAATTAATGTGAACCAGAGAAAACAAAGTCGACCCTTCTTGAGTCCTGCCTTAAACGTTACTACTACTGTTGTCATCAGCTAAATTATTAGATGAGATTTTGCTCTTTGGCAATCCTTTGCAAGTTATTTTGCAAGTCACGTGTGTTTGAATGATCTTAATTGGAATCTTGAAGGAAATTTTCTGCAAATACAGTAACACTTACCCTGGAGAGGATCCACAAAAGCATTTTTTTTTTTTTTTTTTTTTTTCAGAATGTTTAAATAAATATTGAGAAGTGCAAATTGTCTGAGTGAGCATAAGTTAAGCAAGTGGTGGATCTTGTAGAAGGGCTGATTGCGTGTTTGGCTGTTACGTAAGCATCATATGAGGGGTTTTTCTGCGAGTGTGTGATGTGTTAAAGCCCACACTTAAAGATGTGCACTTCCTCCCCTCACAGGAAGCAGCTCAGGTCCTGCGTTCGGTAGCGAGGCGAGCACTACTGCCCCTCTGTCCCAGAGCTCTGCTCTTCCCCCGCACTCTCGCTCGCTGAGTGCTACCAAACCCGAAGGTAACCGGAGAACTGACGCTAACGTGTAAAGAATGGCTTTCGTGTGTTCGTCTTTTGGCCGTGATTATGCAGGGTCACAGCATGTGTCTTTGAGTCGACTGTCATTCTTCTCTGGTCTGGTAGCAGCTTAGTTAGTAACTTTGAAGTTTGTCTTTGAAGACAACATGAAATCATAATAATAAATGCTGGTCTTTGTCTTCATGAAATTGCAAGAACTTTCCCTATTCTTGAAACATCTTTTGTGTTGATGTAAGCAATGCAAGATGAATAGTATAGAATTGACAATATAGTAATCATAACCCTATGCACACAGCTCTGAATGGACGAAAGTCCCATTCTGTGATGCACGTTACAGAAGTTAAATGCATTACAAATGGTGATCATTTCATGTTGTCTTAAAGGAGTAGTTCAGCCAAAAATGAACATTTTCTGAAAATGTCCTCATCATTCAGGATGTAGATGAGTTTGTTTCTTCGTCAGATTTGGAGAAATGTAGCACTGCATCAGTGTCTCAGCAATGGATCCTCTGCAGTGAATGGGTGCCGTCAGAATGAGAGTCCAAACAGCTGAGAAAAACATCACAGTAATCCACTTTTTTTTTCCGGCTGAAATACGAGTCCTCTATCCATACTGCTTTCTCGTCTGAATCAGGAGAGAAATCTGCACAGATCAAGCACCCTTTACAGGCCAAAACAGTCCAAAACAAATATATAGTGGATTTTGATGTAAGAGGACAACAAGGGATGGACTTTTTCAATGGATTATGGCCTAGTATTTCAGCCTTGAAGGATTTGTTTCTTACATCTTGGATCCATTAGTGAGCAAGTGATGAAATGTTAAATTTCACCAAATCTTTTCCCATGAAGAAACCAACTCATCTACATCTGAGTACATTTTCAGCAAATTGAACTAATGGATGAACTTCAACTGACGTTTACTGTGTTAAATGATACAAAACTGCTCTGACGTTTTCTATCACTTAACCTTGTCCACGTTATGTTGTTTTTGTTGTTGATTTTGTGGGTCTAAATTGTGTCCTCTCTTTCAGGTCGTTCCAGCCCATCTCTGGAGCCCTTGAGGAAGACCCCGACCCTGGAGCATGCGGTCCAGACGGCCCCGGTCGCTCTCCCTGCGGCAGCAACCAGTACGGTGAGTCAGAGGAGCCCCGGAACGGCCCGACCCGCTCTCCGCACCCAGAAATCTGCTGAAAACCAGGAACAAAAAGGTGAGAATCAGGGCACTGGAAAACGTAGTGTTCTTCACCTGCAGCCATTAATTGAGATCTCTGTTGTTCAGCTACAGCATCTGATGTTCAGAAGGCCCCTCGGCCAGAATCGGACTCAAACAGGCCTGATAACAAAGACCCAAACAAACGGCAGTCTGGTGGTGAGTCGCTTTAAAATCCCTGGTCTGCGTTTACACATTATCACGATCAGGACCATAAGCTTCACCCCAAATGAAGCTTATGGTCCTGATCGTGATAATGTGTTTCTCTTCCCAGGCGGCGCTCCTCCGGTGAGAAGGGGGCGGGGCAGTGGTGGCGGAGGTGGCGGTCAGCGTGGGCGGGGCAGGTTTAATGGGCGTAGAGATGGACCAATGAAATTCGAGAAGGACTTTGACTTTGAGAGTGCCAATGCCCAGTTCAATAAGGACGAGATCGACCGCGAGTTCCAAAACAAACTCAAGATTAAAGGTACTGTGTGGGAAAACTGTATTAATATGTTACACCAACACAAACCAACAGAGAAATATTTATCATAAAGTTACATTTTTAATGTCACTCTGTGCTGCAGATGAGAAGAGTGAGAAATCGGAGAAGACTGTGAACGGGGAGGAGAAGACTGATTCAGGTGTGGAGACCCAGAACAGTGAAGGCAACGCTGATGAGGAGGACCCACTGGGACCCAACTGTTACTATGACAAATCCAAGTCCTTCTTCGACAACATCTCCTGTGATGACACCAGGTGAGGTTTTGGCTCCTGCGCAGATGTTTTTAGCATGTTCATTGGAGCTAGGTATTGGCACAGATACCACAATTTGATTAGATTGCAATTCACAAAACTCTCCATTCGATATTGATTCATTTGGAAATATTTCAGGTACATGTGAATTTTTCTTCAGGAAACGAACCCTCTCATTTGGTACATTCAATGTTAAAAATTAACAACAGAGCCCAAATGATTAAATCAAATCGGTATGAAATATGCTTCAACTTATATAAAGTGGTTAATGTCAAGCTGGCAAAACAGCAGGTTTGCTTTAAAATCACTTTGGCTTGGCGTTTCTAATAAATGTGTTTTATAATGAAGGCCACTAGTTTATGTACTGTTCACTGTTAAGTCTATAGTATTTGTTGTGGAGTGAGAGGAACTAAAATACATGTTTATAGTGTATGTAATGTTGGTAAAAGCTGTGAACACTTATTTCCCAGATAATTTTGTAAACAATATATAATGTAATATGTATATTTAGCAAAATGCTTCTCTCTAGAGTTATGTTTTGTCTCATTGACTGAACTATTGACATTGAATGGTTATATTATTGATGTGTATTATTGACACACTAAAGAGTACCAAAACAACATTTGTTGTTGAAATTTTGCGACAAAATTGACAGAATTTGGAAGCTATGACTTTGTACATTGCTACTTCTGAAAAGGAACAGATTTCTTTACACATCAGCTGAAAACAGCATAGACTAAAGATTGATCTTGGGATTTGAGAATTAATATTGGTTCATTAAAATGATTGATCAAAATCGAGTGAACAGGATCTTCAACCCAGCCCTAATGTCCATTAACTGCATGTTCTCAGGTGTGACACGTGTTATGAAATGGTGTGCGATATTCAACTTTTCAAAAAGTAGTAAGCTATACAGTAATGCTACAAAAAAAATTGCTACAATTGTCACATCACCTTGCTACAATGTTCAAGTCTCAGAAATTGTCTCACCCAGTTCGAACAAGGTGTAAATGCTTTTGAGTGATTGAGTGTATTAAGTGTAGTAATTTGTTGTGGTAAAGTTTAGAGGTATGTGTGAATGAATCATCTAATAGGCGTACGCTCTTCTGTCTTTTCTAGAAAGGAGAAATCAGGAGGTGCTCCTGGAAGGTGCAGTCTTTTTTATATATATAAATGTTTTGACATGCTAACGTGTTTATTAAGCTACACTTGTGAATTCTGGGTAGTCTGAATCATATTCAAGAAAATCAGATGGTGTTGTGCAGGATTATTTCTTAAGATAGAAATGATTCTTTGTGAGTGTGATCTCTTAAAATAATTTTAAAAAATAACCAGTTTTTACAAACGGTTTAAAAAAATCTTGAAATAAATTGGCCAGAAAGTATTGAAAGCCTGATCAAATGATAAAACCAAAGCAACAGAAATTTCACTTTGTGTTTTCAGGTTGCATTTTAAACAATTAGACTACTACAGTTTTTATTACGCATTCATACAGTGAAAACATGGTATCTTATAAAGCAGCTGTTTTTTCTATCAGACTCCAAATGTAGCGAACTCCAGAATGAATGTCATGTAAACATATTGCAGATTAGACAGGCTTCCTGCCAAAGGTGGATTTTTGGGATTGAATCTTGCACAACAACAGTAGTGAATGACATGCAGTGTGTTTTTTGTTGATTTTCCTCTCAGGGAAAGGAGGCAGACCTGGGCGGAGGAGAGGAGGATGAACGCCGAGACGTTCGGTATTCCTCTGCGTCACAATCGTGGACGCGGGGGTTTCCGCGGCAGAGGTGGCGGCATGGGCTACCGTGGCGGTCGCGGGCGTGCAGCTAGCAGGGGCTCGTTCATGCCCTCCCGCGGGGGCGGAGGCGGATACAGGGGCGGGTTTAGAGGCGGCAGAGGAGGACGAGAGTTCTCTGACTTTGAGTACAGGGTTAGTACTTCCTCTCTTAGCCCTGTATTGGTCCAGTAGACCCTTTTCACATAGTCAGGGAAACTTCTGTAATGGTGAATGGAAACTACAGTAAATAATTTTTGCTTTCTCATTTGCTCCAATAGCAAAAATCCAATCTCTTCAAATAAGGAAAAAAAAGATGGTTGATTACTTTAGTCAGATAAGAGTTGTGTCTCATGCAGCAGCATTAACTGGTTTTCTGTCATTTAATGCAAAAGTAATATAATACAAAGTACAGTCAGTGTTATAAATGTACATGAAGTTTTTCATTTAAAAAAATGTGCTAGTTTTCTGATATTAATAACTGTGGAAATGCGTTGTCACAATCTGTGAAAAGGGTCCATCTCAAATATTAGGGATGCATGATGTGTTGCACTCTGTTATTGTTATTAAACTATTAAAAACATTTTTGGTCATTGAAATAAAATTAGTCTGGAAAACCTACACATTTCTGATTTTTGTTGAAGAAATACTAAATCTAAATTAAAGCTGTATAAATATTTTAAAAAAGTAATGTTTATGTATGTAAAGGCTCATAAAATTGCTAAAAATGAAAACAAAAATAAAAGCTAATTAAAAATACTGATAAATACTAAAATAGATACTAAAATGACTCTGGTGTTGGTACTATATCATTATCAGCCAATTAGAGAGTTGGCATTTTGTCTTATTTGTCTGATATTGGAATATTGAGCTTTCTTCTCCCAAATTAAACTCTTTCTACACCAATGGAAAAAGAGTACAACTATTTAAATATCTGTAAATTGAGATGCCTTTCTAATATTCATTTCTTTTCTTTTGTCTGTTTGTTTCAGAAGGAGAACAAAGTGGCGGCGTAGTCCAACCTGAAGAGCAGATCACCCGAACAGCCAAGAATCTCCGATCATCACGTCTAGATAAACGCTTTGGTTTTGACTCCTGACTAACGGGAACTGCCTCTCTCTGTTTAACACCAGCGCAGGCGACGCCTGCCTTCAGCTGGACACACAGCTTTCAGTTTATTTTCTCCTTTCTTCCTTTTTTAGAAAAAGAAAAAAAACATTTGCTGTTTTTTGGAACCGTTTGATCTGCATACGATACGTTCGGAGGGGAGAATTTGTGTACAAAATGCCGTAAAACTTCCGTGGGATGATGATGATTACTATTATTATCTGGTATTTTTGCATCAACCTTTAGTTCCTTTGGTAATAAACAGAGGAAGGTATTTGATAATATTCAGAACCTCGCTGATACTGTGAGCGCTCCTCAGTCAATTAGCTTTATTATGCTATGTTTTTTTTGTTTTTTTTTTTGGATCTGTTCTCTAATATCTTTTGAAGCACCAAAACCCGGTCTGGAGGCTGTGGGGTTTGAGTCCGAGCTCTGCCACCCAAACTAAACAAACGGCCCGCTAGATTCACATCTATGCTGGTTTCGTGCTCATCCGTAGGTGCTTTCGCCTCATTTAATAGTTTGACATGGTTTGTAGTACTAGTACATTTTTTTTTTTTTTTTAGTTCCTGAGTTTATTTCAACCCTCAAAAAGCTCCTTTTTTGTGGATAATCTGGTCAAGCCTCAGCTTCACTGTCTAGCAGTAGGTCACAAAAACCCCCCGGTTTGTGATTGAATGTATTGATGAATTCAACTCTTGTTTTTGTCCTGAAGTCCTCTCTCTGCCACTCTATGCAGGTAGTTTGTTCTCCCTGCCGTTATTGTCTTTAAAATGTATTTTGATATTTGAGTGCCAGTTGTTCTTGCCTTTTGATGTCAATTTCTAAGAGGGCTTTTTGATATAAACTCAACACGAACCCCGAACGATGAGCCCCAAGCCAAGATCTTCTGGAAAGATCCTGAAACCCTTTAAGAACCAGATTGGATGTGTCGAAATTGTGTTCATGTGCACTTTAAAGACAAACGACACCTGTGGAGGCTAAATTTGATGTCATTTCATAATGCTCATATACCAGAAAGTGACTTGGCTGAATTGTGGATGAAGGTTTTTCCCAATTTCCAGTATTTCAGTATAGACTCAAAAGGACCGATGCATCGCGTAGCTCTTTAAAAACATTTGGCGATGCTCGGTCTCAACGGGAGGCGAGTTTCACCTGAATGAAGTGTCCATAATGAGTCCATGAACCCCTCTGTTGTGAATAGTTCTGTTTCCTGTTTAATCCGCTTGTACGTTAACGTGTCGTTTCAGGTACCAGCCGTCATTTGCTCTGTTAACGGAGTGAAGTTTGATCCTGTCTCTCCCCTTTGAATGTCACTGAAGCATTAGTTTCCTGCACTGTTAGATGGGAGTTCATTCTTTTTTGGTGTGCTTCATATTTTTAATTTGTGTTTCCAAGATCCAAAGACTGAATTACGGATAACATTTGGAGGAGAAGTGCTCTCTCTCAGCTGGTTCTGCATTATTTTTCTCAGAGTTTGCTGTTTTGTCCATTTCATAGTTTTCAACTCAACTTGTATTAGCTCAACCGCTCCCTTTAAAAAGCACTACGAATTGCAACACGCAGGCAGCTAGCGAAACGCAGTCTGACCGATCACTCAGACCAGGGCATGATGGGAAACCTATGACATGAATCCTCAGGCCTGATGCCACCATGAAGTCGAAGCGAACCTTGTGCGAGATGTTAAACCGGACAGACGTGCAGAATGTGTCGTGTATTACAGGGTTGATGTGATTTTTGTGCTCAGAGCTCTGGAGGAATTTGATTGGCAAGTTTATGATTTTTCTGAATTCAAGCAGTTGTACACCACGGTGTGCTCTTAGAGGGCTTCAAACAGGGCAAACTGAGGTTTTTATTCAACAAGAGAAATAAATAGTTGTTCAGTATCCTCTGTGTGTGTGTGTCCTTGTTTTTGTCAGTAAACATTTATGCAAAAAAAGAACACCTTAATTAGTTGTATTTGCCATTGATCCTAGTTCTCATTTAAAAAAATATTTCTATTAAATAGGTAACACTTTGCAATAAGGTCTTATTACTTAACAGTTAGTTCATCCATTAGCTCATTCATTTACAGTTAATCCATTAGCTAGGAGTACAGATTCGCATTTTATCTTTCACATAAAGGCATTGACTTTTTTTAGTTTGCTTTGAGAAATAAGAACAAGCTATCTAATGTATTGGTCTTTTTAAATATTTTTTTAGTATTCCTTAGTATTAAAAACTCCTTACTTCCTTTAGTATTATTAAAAAGTTCACAGTGCTTTACATTTAACATACAACTTTTGACTTTAAAAATGTATTACCAAATGTTGAAAATAGCATTAATAATGATATTAATAATGATTAACCTGTCTTATCATTATCAGATTAATGATTAATAATGCTGTAGAACTGTTCATGTTACCCAATGCAGTATAAGTGTTACCAATAAATAGATGTTTTAAATTGAATTGATAGGATTTTTTTATTAAAAAAGTATATTATTTAGAAAATAAATTCTTAATTCTGAAAATAACAATAGAAAAGTCAACATTTGTAAGATACATTTTGACAGTGTGGGCTAAAATATCTCTGCAGTTATGTTATAGCTGCTTTTTTAATTATATAAAAAACAACTATAAATTAATGTTATCAACAACAATGAATTCCATGATTCCAGAAATTTCAAAAACAGTTGCTGAGGGCTCAAATTAAGAAATATGTCAGCTACATGCTGAAGATATTGAAGACTGTATTGATCTTTTAGGAGCTTTTTTTTGCCACATTTAAACAGTATTTTTGTTTGCATTTTAGCCTCGTTTTAACAGCATTTTTATTTTGTTAGATTATTTTAATATAACTTAATTTAGGTATACATAAGATATAATGTAAATTAACATCATATTCTGATAGTTTAGCATTTTAATTCTGTTACACTATTTAATATAACTTTAATATGATGTCAGTTTACATCTTAGCATTTTTATTGTGTTCTTTTTTAAAACTTTTAAAATATTTTAAATATTACAATTAGGTTCTAAACTGTGCTTTGCTGGTTGGGAAACACAGCTCTGTGTAATTCATATCTTACATTATGTACAGTTGTGAACTTGTATTAGATTTTATGTTCTGTAGTAAGTAAAGTAAAGTAAAGGCGTCAGTGCTGCAGTGACCTGCAGGCGTCAGTAATGAAACGCCTCAGTTAAACACCGACCAGCAGAAGAAACGAGTCGATCTGAAGGAGACAGATGATCACATCAGAAAATGCTGAAGTTTATCCATTTGTTACTCAGGGTTCGGGATTTCTGAAGCGGTTTCTCATCTGCACACTCCTGTCGGGTTGAATCAGAGTGAGGCTCGTCGGTGATTTGTCAAATGTCTGTTGTTTTTGTTCCCAAACGGCAGCGAGGAAAAGCGCAAATCAACCAGGAGACAATTCAAAGAGTGAGTAAACACTTCACAACATTTTCATATATATATGAGTCAAAGACGTAAAGATGTCCGCATCAAAAGAAATTTACAAAAATGATTTTATGTCCATAGAAAGCACATTAAATGTAATTAAAGTCTACTTTTAAGGTTTTAAATATGTTTTTGGAGAATAAAATGTCAAAGTTTGGTTGAAATAATGTTTCATTGTCATTCAGTGTAACAATATTTATGTAAAAAAATCAAACAACATGCTTATTTTGACTTGTACATATTAAAATATATAAAAGAATAAGGGAGCATGTTAAATTTTATTGTGTTTTAAATGAGTAAAAATTCTTACTGACAAATAGGCAAAACCTAGGATAGTGGCAAATTTTAAAAAATGTAAAATTACAACTAATTAGTATCTGGGGTGAAAGAAATTAGTCTTTTAATATGACATAAATTGATTTTTGTTGTAAATATGCCTGACAAGACTGTTACACTGAATGACATTTTAGTGGGTGTCTTCTGTAAATCAGGGAAAAATGTATTATATTTATTTTGTGCTCAGAGAAACAAAAACAAAATTGTAATTGAATTAAACAGAAAACTTTTAAATTTTTGGGGGGAAAAACAACAACAATTAAAGCAGTATTACACTTATTGTTTTTAATGCTTAAACCCTTTTTCATCTTTGACCCATATATATATATATATATATATATATATGTATGTGTGTGTATATGGGATCAATAATTTTTATATTTAAAATTTTTTATACAATTTTTATATTAATATTTGATTAAAAATACAGAAAAAAACTAATATTATAGCAATTTCTAATATTGGTTTCCTATCTTAATATACATTAAAATATTGTTTATTTCTGTGACAGCGCTGCATTTTTATCAGCCATTACTTCAGTCTAGTGTCAATTGATCCTTCAGAAATCATTCTAATATGCTGATTTATTAACAGTGTTGGAGACTGTTGTGCTGCTTAATATTTTTTGGAACCTGTGATACTTTTTTTCAGGATTAGGCTATTTGATAAATAAAAAAGAACAGCATTTTTCCAAAATAGAAATATTTTCTAACAATATAAGTCTTTACTATCACTTTTTATCCATTTAACACATATTTGCTGAGTAAAAATATTAATTTCTTTAAAAAAAAAAAATGACTTACCCCAAACTTTTGAATAGTAGTGTATATTGTATATTGCTGAAAATTCACAGGAATAAATTATATTTTAAAGTAGGCCTATATTAAAATAGAAAACTTTTATTTTAAATTGCAAGAATATTTCACAAAATTCCGGTTTTTTTATCAAATAAATGCAGCTTTGATAAGCATATGAAACTTCTTTAAAAACATTAAAAATATTACTGATCCCAAACTTTTGAACAGCAGTGTATATTGTATGTGTGTAAGTATACACTGCAGTATATATAATAAATAATAAAAATAAATATGTGATGCATTGTCAAGTATGGTGACCCATACTCGAAATTGGTCCTCTGCATTTAACCCATCCAAGTGCATGCACACAGTAGTGAACATACACCCGGAGCAGTGGGCAGCCAATGTTCCAGCGCCCGGGGAGCAATTTGGGGTTTGGTGCCTTGCTCAAGGGCACCTTAGTCATGGTACTGCTGGTGCGGGAATCGAACCGGCGACCTTCTGATTACAAGCCCGACTCTCTAACCATTAGGCCACGACTCCCCTGAATATGAAAATATGAAAATATTTTTAAATTAAAGAGAAAATTGGCTGCTTTTGGTGCTTGACACTTCATTGGTCATTTTGTGTTTTAAGAATGAGATCCAAGGTCAAGAATACGCTGGAAGTTACTTAATTACACCATATTTACATATCAGTACTTATTCAGCTAATTGAAGACAAATAAGCCTTAACTAGTACACAGAGGTTGGTCACTCGTGAGGTCATTTACATATAGAAATGTTAAAGCTACAACACAAGTGACAAACAGTTGAAGAGGCTTTAAAATGAAGAACAAGTAAAATCTTGACCTACAAAAGAGTTTTAATTGTTTGTAGTTTTTACTAAAGTTAGGTTACTTACTAACCGTCTGACATTGTGCTTTCGGCTGCTGGATGAGAACGATCAGCTGGTGCGATGCATCACAGAGTATCTGCAGAAGGGCCGAGCCACCGAGTGTGTGCAGTACGTGAGTGTCATGAATCTGTTCTCTTTAGATGCTTTAGTGTGTTTACTGAAGTATGTACTTTATCATCTCCACAGATATCAGCAGATCCTGCACCGCAACATTGTGTATTTGGGAACCATAGCTGACGCCAGCACAGAGATCCTGCCAGAGACGCAGACCTCAGACGACACTGTCAATTAGATTCCCTGTTAACAGGAATACTGTAAACATGTTATAATACATGTGAGTGTACAGATCTTCATTCATATGAATGTATATAGAATAAAGTCATTTCAGTGCTAAGAGCTGCACCAACCATAATTGCCAAAACAATTTCCTCTATGTATATATAATTAGCATTATAAACTATAATAATTTAATCAAATATAATATAATGTATTTTATATATTAAATAACTTTTTTATATATAAATTGTATACTAAATAATTAAATTTATTAAATAATTCTAATAATAATATTTTTAATTTTTTTTTTTAACCACAGAATCGCAGTGGCTGAGAGGAAAGACACTCCAGATGTCCCTGTTGGGGAACATTGCATTTATGTACATAATTTCATAATGTTTTTTAGTTCAATGCTTTTTATAATAAATGTATAAACCACAATAAACATTTGTACTTTTAGATAAGCAGCCGAAGTCCACAGAACATCTCCGTTTTCATCACTAATTATTTACTCTTAATTTTACACCGTTTCTGTTGTACTTTTTTTTTTTTTTTTTTTACCTGATTTTAAAAGCAATACAGTAATGAAATTAAGAAAAAAAAACCATTACAGTCATGAGAATGAGGAGAAAAAGTGAATGCTATGCAAAAGGAGTCAAAGACGAAATGAAAGCAGATGTTATATATTTATTTTTTTGCATTGCTGGTACACTTGGAAATAATCAGTTGCCAGCTCTAGTGAACATTAAGCAACATAAGCCAGGCAGTCGCCCCTCATGTCTTCGGTCAGGGCAACGTCATTTCTTTCTTTTTATTTTAATTTTTTTAACTCCTTTTATTTTTTGAAGCCACTAGTAAACCATTTTGACACAGCTGAGAAATGTTGAGCGTTACAGTCCAAGGTCATCGAAGATGTTTAATCTTTAAAAAAAAAAAAAAAAATGCCGAAACAGTTTGGGAGAAAAACACGGACGACGCAACGAACCTACATTTTGATTGTGCAAAGCACAGAACTATAAAAAGATATATTTATATACAGCAAACGATTCTCTGTAAACATGGTAAGTATGTTAGTTTTCAGAAAACATGGTCATATCATAAATACAGGCAACATTGGCATCGGCAAACGTCACGAAATGAACATTCTGGGCTTTTCAGATGCAGCCCGAAACCACAGAAACCAACGGGAATCTGGGCTCCAAAAAAAAAAAAAAAAAAAAAAAAACCACCCCATTCCGACCATAACAATTTATTAGTGTTTATAATGGCGTATTTGGTAACCTCTGTAGAAAGAAGGTACAGTTAAACTCTGTAGGAAAGAAGAAAAAAAATGTGCTTCACATCTTGGGAAAATAATGTTTTACTTAATAATAAGCCTATATTATGCTAACTTATAGAGTAATGGTATAATGTGTAAGAAAATACAAAAATAAGATTAATACTGTCAATATTTGTACAAGAAATATATCGTATTTGAAAGGAATACATGTTATTTTAATGGGAAGTGTTAGTGTCGTTCTGAAGAAAGCCAATGGGAAAATGAACGCTTTGACCGTACACAGAAGGGTTTGTGTTTTTAATAAAAGGGTTTTTTTCTCTTCTTTTTCTAGATAGAACTACTACTACGGCTCCCAAACGGCATTTCTTTTTTATTTCAAGCACCGTTTCCCCCCTCTAAACAATACTTTGGTTAGAGAAAATATCTGCAAGTGCTATTCAAAACAACATGGCACAAAGTTACTGCTAACATCCTTTTTTATTTGTATTTTTAATCTTTTTTTTTTTAATCTCTCAGATGTTGAAAAAGTAGTGTATTTCTTTCAAATTACACCTCTGCTATGATTATTATATTTCTGCCGAGCCTGCTCAAAGCCTCTTCATAAAAAGTAAATTATTTATAGTTCTTCTTGTTTCTTTTTTTTGAGTCATTTACAAGCTATGGAACAGTAGCTGAGAGCTGCAGTCTGGGTCGTCCCACGTGACATTTGGCAGTTACAGCTATTTAAACACAGTATCGTTATGTGGGACGTCCGGTTAGCGGACCGGGACGTCCGGATCTTCGTAATGCGGCTGCGATAGTGCGCTGTGAGTGAGCACGGTGGCCATGCATATCGAAAAAGTTGTGTAAACTCAAAAGCCGAATGCCGCCGCGAGACTGAAGGCTTCAGTCGTGCCGCCAGTGAAATGGTCCGACTAGCTGCTGTTAACATGAATCATGCATCGTTTGGACAGCGTGGAAGGCAGTTACGTTCTGTTCGGGGACGTTTGACACGCATCTGTGTACAAAAATGTTATTAACCACTATGTTAAATGCAAATTTCCCTATAAAAACAATTCTAGTTTACAAGGTTGGAGTCTAGACCAGGTTCACGGCACACCACAAGATGAACAATCCCAGCTAGGTTTCTACGGCACCGTGTTTCCATAATAAAATAACATCCTTCCGCTGCCCTGACACAACCAAAACCCTTTTATAACCTTTTTATCTCTTAGTGGCGTCCCGTTCGGGCTCTCAACTCAAAGCCTTTAAATGCTGATCTTGGGTTCACATCCTGAGCATTACTCAAACTCAAAATACGAGAAAAGGGTCAGCGACCTCTACCAGCACAGGTCCTGCTCAGTACTGGTGCAGGTATGAGGGTCGATGCTCGGGTTTGAGTGGGAAGGTTTTGAAGCCTTTGCTCAGGATCTTGTGCTGGGAGACCTGCTGCTGCTGCTGCTGCTGTTGTGTGAACGGGAAGCCAGAGGAGATCCCGGAGGATGGAGGGCAGTCGTTGGCCGTCGACCACACTGGAGACTGCAGCATTTGCATGGAATCGCCCCATTGGCTGGAGGGGATGGTCATCTGGTAGAGGGAAGAGCTGGGATTGGGCATGGTGTTGGTGTGAGAGGAGTGCTGCCAGGGGGCTTTAGGGGGCCAGGTTTTTGTTTTGCTGTCCTGTAACACAAAGAACACAAAATATATTTACATTTATATTCATGCATTTTATCCAAAGTGAATAGGAATCAATCCCATGACCTGGGAATCAAACGCACGATCTTGCATCCTGGGAATCAAACCAATGACCTTACATTATGGCAATCGAACCCATGATCTTGCATCCTGGGAATTAAACCCATGATCTTGCATCCTGGGAATTAAACCCATGATCTTGCATCTTGGGAATTAAACCCATTATCTTGCATCCTGGGAATTAAACCCATTATCTTGCATCCTGGGAATTAAACCCATTATCTTGCATCCTGGGAATTAAACCTATGAGCTTACATTATGGGAATCAAACTCACGACCTGGGAATCGTACCCATGACCTTGTATCGTGGGAATTAAACCCATGACTCGGGAATCGTACCCATGACCTTGTATCCTGGAAATCAAACCTATGACCTTGCATCTTGGGAATCGAACCCATGATCTTGCATCCCGGTAATCAAACTCATGATCTGGGAATCAAACCCATGACCATTACGGGAATTGAACCCATGATCTTGCATCCTGGGAATCAAACCCATGATCAAACCCAAATATTGATGTTCAAAATGGTTTTAAGTACTTAAAAAGTTTCCAAAAAAAAAAAAAGCACTCAGTTTCTGAGAAATATACTCTTTGTATTCATGGTTGTCTGATGTTATTTGAACCTTTTTCATATAATTTAAAAAGAAGTTTAAATTTCATTAAAAATTTTATTTTTGCAGAAAAACAATCGACTCATGCAACAAGAGTTGAATAACTGGATCATTCCTTCACAACTTCATAACCTGCTCAAAATCATAAAGTTAATTAGATCCAAACTTTAACACCGAATACAATACAAAACTTTTTCCTTAAGATGCAAAACTGTTGTCTCAAGTTAATTTGACAGCATTTTAACAACACCTCCAGTTTACATGTTCTCTAAACAAAAACTTCAAATTGAGAAAAAAAAAAAAAAAAAAAAATTGTATAAACAAAAGAATTTGCAACAACTGCATACGAGAAAACACCCACTGTTAAACACCACCTCTTATTATGATGGAATATAAGTGAAATGTTTATTAGTTGAAGTGGCATCAGAGAGTCATAAGTACCTGGTTACTGTCGTCACTGGTGTGGTGGAGTGGAGGAGAGGGCAGAGTGCACACTTCCTGTTCACCACAGCTGTGTTTCCTAAAACAACACACTCAGCATGAGGGACACACTCGTCTCAAACACACCCAATGAATCGCTTCGGATGAAAGTGTCTGATAAACAAATTAATCTGTTACCGTCTTTGTTTAACAGCTGCTACCAGGTTAGGCCCAGAGAACATGGAGAACAGACTGTCCCCATTGGCTGAGGACGTCTCGTCACTCGAGCTGGCCGAATCCCCCTGATTGGCTGACCAGCCGCTGTTCACCGCCTCTCTGCTCGAAAACAAACATCGATATCAACATATAGAACTATTAACCGCAACATTTACACTACCGGTCCAAAGTTTGGAATAATTAAGTTTTTACTTTTTTTTTTTTTTGAATGACGTCTCTTCTGCTCACCAAGGTTGCATGATGCATTTTATTTTTCAGGATTGTATGATGAACAGAAAGTTCAAAACAACATTATTTTAAAAAAGAAATCTGTCTTATATAATAAATAAATGTCTTAGCACAAAAATATTTGCTTTTGTGATCATACACTTTCGGTCAAGTTTAACCGTTCAAAGGAATGGTTTACCCAAAAATTATCCTCCTCGCTCTCCGAAGTAAAGGATCCCTTTAAGATTTTTATGTTGTTGTTTTTTTTAACACCAAGGCTGCATTTATTTGATCAAAAATACAGTAAAAAAAATTGTAATGTTGTGAAATGTTAGTGGTGGTTAGTAGTGTTAACATTTCACAACATTACAATTTTTTTACTGTATTTTTGATCAAATAAATGCAGCCTTGGTGTTAAAAAAAACAACAACATAAAAATCTTAAAGGGATCCTTTACTTCGGAGAGCGAGGAGGATAATTTTTGGGTGAACCATTCCTTTAAACGGTTAAACTTGACCGAAAGTGTATGATCACAAAAGCAGCAGAGCAACTTGAGCAGGTGTTGAGAATTTTGCTTTTATGTGGATGTTCCTACTTCATCTCCGACTTCCGCACAACAAGCAAAATTGCAACACTAATATTTGCTTTGCAGACTGTCAATGACGACATTTCCTAGCATCCAGTTTGCAGGAGATAAACATTGTTGTGCAATGCTAGTGTCTGTTGTGCAGGTGCATGATTGTCAACAGAGGATCATTACTGTGATTTACACGTCTGTCTCGCTGAATGATTGATAAATGGATTTTAACATGCAACTTTCAGACTGGATTTTATGTGCTTAAAAATGAAATGCATCAGAAATCAGAGCTACAGAATCTCCCAATTTTCACGTCATGTTGCACTTCAAGCGTAGCTCTATTGCACTTTAAGTAAGAAGATGGAAACTGGACATTGAAATAATTCAGGAGATGCTGTGCAGAGCATCAGAGCGTCTCTCACCCCTCGCTGTAGTACTCTGGGTGTGTCCAGCCCCTGTGCTGCTCGTCGGGGTGTGGCCAGTTACTGCGGGTGTTGCTGGGCCGTCGAACATGCTGCGCCTGTCGTTTCTGCTGCATGGCCTGATTGACCCCGGCAACATAACGCGCAAACTCTGGATCCGAGCCCACTGTCGGAGAGACGGAGAGAGAGAGTGATGTGTCGCTTTGTCCTGCTCTTTGTTTAAGCTGTCCAGCACAGCAGAAACACATAATACAGTTCAACACACACACACACACACCAATAATGCACTAAAGTGACCTGCTGCACCACAGTAACCACCACATACACACACTCACACAGTATAAAAAAACCATGGACTATTTAACAATGCATAATGAAAAAACAGTTCTAATTAAGTAATACAATTGTGTTGTGATGTGACAATCCCTCTTATTACGTGCATTCAAGTGTTTGCATCTAACTAAATTCATTACATTAAAATTACACTGTCATTTTGATGCATTCTTTCAGAGCGATTAATTATAAAGAAAATATTGCAAAAAAAGTAATGCAATCAATTAAGTGAAGTTGGAGACATGAACGCATAGATCACTGTTTCAAATGTGTAAAAACTGCTGTGGCGGCTTCAGTCTTTTGATCCTCACCAGAACAAGGAGTCGTGGGCAATATTAGCTCAAAAAGCATTCATGCATAGAGGAAAAAACCCTAAAAATGGTACAGCAGTAATAGTACAATAAGTATTTAATAATGATATTAAAAAAATGTCTGCTGTAGATGTATAAAACAGTTTTGACAAAAATAGGATAGTTTAGTGAATTAAAACTATTGAAACTATTTTAGAATTGAAATAAAGCTAAATTATAAAATATATCAGGTGCAAAACTTGCTAAAATAGAAATGTTGCCTTGGAAACTAACTATAATAAATTAGTTAAATATGAAAATTACTAAAACTGAAATTAAAATTAAATTAAAAAGTCACAAAAAAAAAAATCTAAAAAAACCCACTAAAAGTACAAATATATTACTAAAAATTTAAATGAAACTGAAAAAAAAAAATCACTATTATAAAGAAAAAAATTCTTAAAACATTTTCTTACACATTCTTATACTACATAAATATGTAAGAAAATACCTTTTTAGCTGGGACTGTCACACATTTGATTTTTTTTTATATTTATATATTTATTTTTTATATTTTCAGTTTCATTTTCATTTTTAAGTCATTTCTTGTACTTTTGTCATTTTATTATATTTTTGCAATATTTCTACTTCGCTTTAAATCATATAGCAATGTTTATAATTTCTTATAACTAATTTAAAACAATATAATTAAAAATAAAGTGTGTATATATATATTCTATTCCCTGCGGCAGAGTTTTGTTCTCATATGCTACCACTACAAAACCCATGGTGAACCCATCTGAGCTGACCGCTCTCTGCTCACCTGCAGGGTCAAAGGGCATGGAGTCTCCCAGCACCCCAAACAGACTCTGGTCACTTTGGTCTCGATTGGGCCAGGTGTTGTTCCGGGGTCCCTGCGGGGGCTTGTGGCCGAGCATCTCAGACATCATGCTGTCCATGTACGTACTAACCAGCCCCAGACTGTAGAGGTCAGAGCTGAGGTCCGGCAGGCCCGGAGCAGGCCACTGCGTCAAGGGCCCGATAGGCGAGAGGCCCCCTAAAGGCCCCTGGGGCCACTTGCTGGGAGCCCTTGGCTGCGGGGGCTGCTGGGAAGAGAGCTGTGGGGAAACAGGTGCTGTTTGCTGTGGCTGCTGCTGCTGCGGTTGACCGATCGGCTGCAAGAGATGCTGGTAGAAAGGCAGGGCCTGCGAAGTCGGCTGCGACTGCGTTTGCTGCTGTTTTGGCGTTGAAGGAAGCTGCTGTTGCTGCTGTTGTGTTGGTTGCTGCAAGGTTTGCGCCAACACTTGAGACACTTGAGACTGCGAGGTGGGCTGAGCTGCTCCGCTGGGCGGCTTCAAATCAGCCGCACTGGTAGAAGCCACTGAATTCCTTCTCTTCACCAGTGGAGACGCCTGCTGGGATTTCCCCATGTTGAATCCTGATAGGAAGTCGATGACGTCTTGCATCTCCTGGTCTGTGGGCAGGTTCATGCCCTGCTCGTCTGCAGACGCACCGTTTGCGATCTGCGCGTGGCTGGGGTCAGGCGTGCAGGGCATGCTGCTCATCTGCAGGATGCTGTGCAGGCGGCTGGATTTGTCATCAGAGCTGCTGCTGCTCCTCGACGGGGTGCTGGGGATGGAGTAACTGCCGCCTGTGCTGGAGTTAGACGAGGTTTTCTTGGTGAAGCGTGAGGTGAGTTTAGAGATGGATTTGGGGAGGCCGCTGGAGGATTTGGTGCTGTTCCCGGGAGGAAGATCAACAGGGCCGCCGTAATCAGTCGTGTCTCGTTGTAGCTGGATCTGAATGGTAGGCAAAGTCTGTTCCCTGCACACAGAAGCACCAGAAAACAAATACATCATCAATCTGTTATGTAAGGAATAATTGACGACGGGCCGTTGAATTATTAGAAAAACAATGCACATGGTGATGCAGCCACGACGTGAAGCGGATGTGCATTATTTTTCGAATAATTCAGTTTTTTAATTTTAATTTCAGTTAAAGTTTTTTTTAAGAGTTATTTTAGTACATATAAATATATATTTTTAGTAAAATATTATATACACTGTGCACGTGTGTAAAATTTTATTTTCTATTTCACAAGGATTATGTGGTAAAAAAAATATATATATATATATATATATAAAATATCAAATATATATGAAAAATATATATATTTTGTTGTTGGGTTTTTTCAGCTTCATTAGTCCTTTTATGTCTATTTTGTTTTTTACATTTTTGGTGATATTGTAATTTGTGATATTGCCATGTGATATTATTTATTTATTTTATTGTAATGGAGTGCTGTAATTTTATGTAACAATATCCTGCCCAGGGACTACAGATGCAAATTCGCTAACTCAGGCACAACATTTGTATTGTGCAAAAAAAACTTTTGAACAGTAGTGTGCATCACCTTTAAGAGGGGATAAATGTGCTTAATTCTCATGAAAATAATGAATATATATATATATATATATATATATATATATATATATATATCACATAGAGGGAACTATGTGAAAGTATGATTTCAGCACTAATGCTGACACTGACTTGCGCTCTTTCCAGCGCTGGAGGTCAAACACAGCTGTGTAAAGCACGTCCACCAGACCGAGGGTCTTCTCTGGATCCAGACTGCGCTGCAGCAGAGACATTGTCGCTGGATCCTCCTTCAGACACCTGCAAAACAAAGATAATTATTTTGGAGATAATATTAGATTTCAATGTTATTCATTTTATTTTAATGTATTTGATTTGATTTTATATATTACTATATAAAAAAATATAAATATAACTGATATTTTATGCCATATCATCAGGAAAGGCTGTTTTCATAAACTTAGTAGTAGAGAAAATAGATTTTTAGAAAAATCAATAAATAAATACAATTACATACAATGATTTAACAATATAAAAATACAGCAATTATATAACCTTTCAGTTTGCTATTTAATAGAACACAATGCTTTTCCTGAAACTGATTCAAATTGACCCAAATTAACAGGGGTTAATGTCTTCATTAAGAAAATGATGGTTAATGTCATTCACACAACATTAATCGATACTTTATTAAATAAAGCAGCTTGAACTCTAGTAACCTACAGCCATAGAGGATGTGGATCTACTGTCGGTGCTACTGAGATTCAGTTAACTGCTATAATTACCATAAATTTTACCATATACGGTTACTCACCATGTAGATGGAACCTGGATCACAACTTTAGATCCTTCAAGACAGATCTGAGGGGCGTAAGCTTCCTTATTCTCAATCTGAGCCGTATCCACCACAACCTACACACACACACACACACTCATGTTTGCTTTTGTGAATTGTGGGGACATTCCATATGCATAATAGTTTTTATACTGTACAAACTGTATGTGCTATTGCCCTACACCTACCCTACACCTAACCCTACCCCTTACAGGAAACTTTGTGCATCTTTACTTTCTCAAAAAAACTCACTCTGTATGATTTATAAGCGTTTTGAAAAATGGGGACATGGGGTAATGTCCTCATAAGTCACCTTCTCCTTGTAACAGAGAAGGCGTTTCCTATCAAACAGGAAGTGGGCTATTGTTATTAATAGTGCAGGTGTTTCCTCAATGTGACTCGACTGACGGTGACTCTCCACTAAAAACACACACGCCCAAAGGTCATGGTCACTCTGACCACACACACAGCAAGGACAGAAACAGCGTCATGGAAACCACTTTGTGGTTATTCAGAAATCATTTTCCTGCAGCCGGAGGCCTTTTCTAAATTCTCAGTGTTCAGACTTTCATTCTTTCTTTCGTGTGAACATTGCTGACCGTGAACCAGTAAAACTATTGTGTAATATCAGGGTTAATACAGAAAAATAAAACCATTAAAAAAAACATTTTCAGTGAAATAAATTCGAAATAAACAATTTCATTGAAATGTTAAAAATAAAATATAAAAAATACAAAAAATAAACTTATTTCAGCTAGTTGCCAAGGAGACAGTACTTTTAGTACTTTGTAAATTACTGACTTAAAAAAATTTTTTTTAGCTGTTGAAAGAACTAGTGTACTGTATATAAAATAGTATGTATATATATATATATATATATATATATATATATATATATATATATGTGTGTGTGTGTGTGTCTGTGCGAGCGCAAATATACATATTTTAAAAAAAAAATTATCAATTTTTTTAAAAATAAATTACAATTAAAAAAAAAACAAAAAAAACATTACATTTAAAATATAAAAAAAATATTTTAAAATAAAACCTACTTCAAAATGATAAAAAGTAACTTGCCTTGAATGCATTAAAACAATGCAAGTTGTTTTGGATAAAAGTGCCTCCTAAATACATACATGCAAATGCAAGACAAAAAAAGTATTGTTGGTTGATGGTTTTATGCATGTCTTCCTGTCCAAGTGGCCCATTCCTGTCCGTAGCTGCAATGTGGATCAGACTTTATGCTGTTTGTCAAAAGTGTGAAACTCACCAGCCCTGCCTGTCCGAACAACAGCTGAACAGCCGTCTTACAGGCTCCTCTCCAGCTGGAGGGACACACTTGGTTCAGCACCTCTGTGATGGGGGAATCATCCCGCACGGCCACTCCGTTCTGATCCACCACATCCTTGATCAGCTGCAGCACGGCATGCTGGGAAGAGATTACATGAGGTAAAATTAGATGATTCTCTTTACTGTAATGAGCATGATGTTTTACTGTACCATTCAAAAAATCTGAGGTCGGTAAGATGTTTTTTAAAGTCTCTTCTGCTCACTAAGGCTGCATTTATTTAATAGAAAATAAACTAAAACTGTAAAACTGTGAAATATTATTACAATTTAAAAAAAAAAAAAAACTGTCTTCTATTTGATTATATTGTAAATGTAATTTATTGCTGTGATGCAGCGCTGAATTTTCAGCATCATTATTCCAGTCTTCAGTGTCACGTGATCCTTCAGAAATCAGTCTAATATGCTGATTTACTGCTCAAGAAACATTTCTGATTATTACCAATGTTGAAAACAGATGTGCAATAAAAGAACAGCATTTATTTGAAATAGAAGTCTTTTCTAACATTATAAATGTCTTTACTCAGTTTCAGTTTTGATCAATTTAATGCATCCCTGCTGAATAAAAGTATTTGTTTTTAAAAAAATCTTAATGAAAATGTGCCTAATTGTCATGACAACAATGAAAAAAAAAATGCTAAATGGTTAAAAAAAGCCTTGTTTTCTTATTTTTTGGATGTGAAATATGAGGCAGACATGATCTTCACATAACAGTGAGTAAAACAAACAGTCTGAGATGCTTCACCTAGTTTTATCCTTCCTTATTTTTGTACTTGCTTTCATGGAAAACATTTCCAGCTGGGATCTCATCCCATCTCTAGTCATCAATCATAAGTGTGTGTTCTGAGTACCGTTTTAAGTTTGAGGTTATCTGATGCGCTTTCGTTGAAGGAAACTCCTCTGAGGAGATGAGAGCCGATCTGGACGGGGATTGTGGGTAATTCACACTGGATGGGCTGAGACATGGTGTGAAAGCGTCCGGCCTGCTGGGCCTCAGCGTCACTACAGCAGCCCTGCAAAAACACAAAATAAAATCACATGACTAACCCAAATACATGAAAACACACAAATACAAAGTCATGTTTAAAAGTAACAGGCGGCAAAATGAGCAGTTCTGAAAAAGAATGAAATGAAAGGTTACAATGCTCAACGTTTCATTTGCTTGTTTAACATGTTAGATGGTTTCTCCCTGTCTAACCAAACAGTTCTGATCCAGAATATGATGCATGGGTGATCACACTTGATGTGGACAGTCAAACGTCTGTCTCTGTGTGACTGCTGAACACACGAACCTCCAGAAAGCAGCTCTAATCTGCACTAAGCTGTAATTCCACACACTGCAAACATACCTGCAAAGCTGTTTCCACTGATTTGGGATTAAGGTGAAATCCGGCCTTCAGAGCATATTCACTGTGACCCAAAGAGTCTAACGCCACTTTATACGCCTGCAACAGACACACAGAGACTTATTAATGTCAGTGGCTCAAAATAAGCCTCATTACAGACATATAAAATATAAGGTTTATAAGATATAAAATAAGATATTAGTAACTTTATACATTTTATAACATTATAAAGCATATATAGTCTTGCAGGTGATCAAATACATATGCCCCCAGTTTCACAGACAAGGCTTAAGCCTAGTCCTAGACTAAAATGTAAATCTGAGCAGTTTCAACTGAAATAAACTTGCACTGACTGATCTTAAAACATGTCAGTGCCTTTGTTTTGTCTCAAGATGCACACCAGTAATGTTTTTTCTAAGGCATGTTTATAAAAATGACTTAAATGTCCTAACTGAACTATGGCCTAATCCTGGCTTAGGATAAGCCCTGTCTATGAAACCGGGCCATTGCTACATTATTCCACATAAATAGATTATGGTCCACATGTTTAAAATTAAACAGAACGAGATGCACAAAAATATGTTAGGAGTTTCACTAAAATTCATTAAATTCACAAATAAATAAAATGAGATTTGCAAAAAAAAAAAAAAAAAAAAAAAATCACAATTATCTTAATTACGTCACAAACACAACTGCCATTCATTTGTGAATCACGTCCTGATGGTTTGTAGATTGCTAAAAAGGCTTTTAAAAATGAGAATAGAATATTTTGGTGTCCACATCAAAAGAAGTGAACACAAGTGATTTTATATGCATAGAGAGCATATTAAATTCAAGGGACTACTTTAATGTTTCAAATAACTTTTGTGAAAAATATCAAAATATGAGTGAAATAATGTTCCATGATCATTCAGCGTAACGTATTTATGTAAAAATGAAACAACATATAAATCCTGACGTACTTATTGTACATACACTACCAGTCAAATGTTTTGGAACAGTAAGATTTTGAATGTTTTTTAAAGAAGTCTCTTCTGCTCACCAAGCCTGCATTTACTTGATCTAAAATACAGCAAAAACTGTAACATTTTGAAATATTTTTTTTACTATTTAAAATAACGGTTTTCTATTTGAATATATTTTAAAATGTAATTTATTCCTGTGATTTAAAAGCTGAATTTTCAGCATCAATCTGGGCCCGACAATTAGTTTAGACAGTTTATACTCACCCAGATTGATTCTGCATGGTTTTGCACACAATGCATTGAATTACTGTACCATTAAGGTTTCAATGTGAATCAATTCACCAAAACTATCTGTGCTTTCACAGTGTTCTTGGTCTTGAAAATACTTTTTGGCCACTTTAGATTCTGTTTTTCATTTGCACTGTTCTTTCCCTATTTTGATATTCAATATAATTTACTGTTAGTGTATATTATAGAATACGTGATCATACTAAATTGTATTATATTTTAAATGATTAAAAACCTGATGGCAAATGGGTGAAACCTAGTGTTTCGAAGGACAGTGACAAAGATTGTTAAAGATTTAAAATGACAATAAACTACGCTTTGGGTGCTCGATCCATTTTCATTTATAATGGCTTTACGTCACTAACAATAACTGTAATAACTTTATTAACTGTTGTTACCATGTTTAGCCGCTGTAAGTGTGTGTGTGCTCACCTGTAGAGCGTTGTCGATCTTGGCGTTGAGCTCTTTGAGCTGGTGTTCAGGTATGGAGGTGTTCTGAGAACAGAAGAGCTGCTGCACCTGAATGCCAGACAGACAGCCGTCTCTCCCTCTCTCCCTGAGACACGCCGTCACCTGAAACACACACACACACACACACACACACACACAGCTGGTTAACTCGGATGTATCAGTGCTTATCTGATCTGAAAGTATTTAGGCAAGTATTTGACGTAGTATGCAGCCCGAACTAAATAAGATGACAAAGAGACTTTGCAAAATCATACTTAGACAATAAATGGGTGACACATATTTTTAATATAATATATAATAAAAAATAAAAAAAAAATCAATAAAATGTTACATTTTATATAAATATGTTCTAAAATATAATTCATATAATTCAAACATTTTCAAATAAGGGGTTTGATGACTTAAAAATATAAATAAATTAAAAAATTATGCGTTTAAGTAGTTTAGGTAGGTATTTGAACTGAACGGGATGACGTCACAAAATAATATAAATGTAAAAAAAAAAAAAATTATTGAAATATATATAATTAACCAATTTTAAAGTAATTTTTTTAGAGCTTGTTGACTCAAAGGTTTCTCATATGGAGGGTCAACGTATGAGAAACAAGTTGGTTGGTTGCTTCTGCATTGACTGGTGGTATTTGTACCTCTGACGCTCCTTTCCATGAGCGGACGGCCTCCTCCAGCTCTGTCAGGGGCCCGGGGCCCGTGTTCTGCGTGTGGGCATTTCCGTGTCTCTCCTGAACCTGCGCTAGCGCCTCGGCCAGGCAGGACTGCGCCACCGGCTGGACTTTCTGCAACGCCTGTGACAGGAACTGGAAATGCACCTGCATCACCGTCAGGAAGCAGCGGCCCAGCACCTGTGAAAGAGAGTCACATCAGACCTTTAACACAAAACACAACATCAAAATTGACATCAAACGTCAAATGTTCACCTAAAAATGAAAATTCTGTAATCATTGACAGTTACATTTACTCAGCCACTGGCTTCTATAGTAGGGAATAAATACTATGAAAGTCAATGGGTACCGTCAACTGTTTGGTTACCAACATTCATCCAAAAATCTTCTTTTGTGTTCAACAGAAGAAAGAAACTTGTACAAGGTTTGGAACAAGTCAAATTTTAATTTCAATAACCATCAAGCATGTCTGATAAATTAAATTCATAAAACTTTAAGTTTTTATTTATTTATTTATTTATTTATTTATTTATTTATTTATTTTTTTTCAGAAAAATGTCCGATTTAATTTTTCTGGATTTATGATTTAATGCAAATTTATAAACAAATGAAGGCATAAAATATTAGCAATTTCATTACTCTAAAAAACGTAATCAAATGACAATTTAACAATTCCTTTTATTTTTTAGTAAATAAAGTGCTGCAACAACAGAGGATTATTGATAATATTAAAACATGGAAGAAAAATATGTCTGATACTTCTTATTTTTAAAATAATTTTATAATAATAATAATAATAATAATAATAATTATTATTTATTATTATTAAGCATGTTATGCTGCAGAAAAAAGTCTACTTTCTTTAAAAAAGGCCACACAAAGTGATGTTTTAACATGAAAACAAAAAAAACCCTGAAAAATTGCACAGAAAAAGAATCAGCCTTCAGTGATTTCAAAAGCAGGGATCATTTATCTGAGAATGAAATAAAGAGGTGTGGCATGTTTCTCAGTTTTCCTTATTTCAAGTGTTCACATTGAAGCAGTCTTTACATCTCATAACAGACTTCAATAACATCAATCAGGCCAGAAACAGGCACGTACATCTGGTGCTGATGTTTTATTAATAAGCAGAACCAAAACCACACACCAAATGAGGAAAGAAACCCATCGAGGTCAATGCACCAGACCCTGCTCGATGTTCCGGGAAACGGCGGTCGATCCCGATAGTAACGAGCGCGTTCGGAACATTCCCAGACACGGATGCATTCTGAGCAGATTTACAGAGTTACTGCTGTATCGCTTCCTAAACAGGGAGTCTTTCCTGACTCACATCTTACTCATCAGGACGAGAGCGCAGAGACAAGCTCATAAAAATAATGAAATAAAGACACAGGATCAGCTTCTGCTCAAACCACTTCAGCCACTTCACTATTTGGCCCTGTGTATGTTTTCAATAAGTAACTTGAATTTTGCAGATTGACACATGAACTGATTCTTTCCCTGAAACTTCATAAAAAGAGAAGGCAGGAGATAGGCTTGTCACCCCCACCACAGCAGAAAGGGTTTCTTTTACAGGTATCTGCTGAAAATATCTACAGGCCAAGTTGTAAAGACAGAAATATGCCGTCGTGTGCAACAGGAGACAGGAAAAACAAGACAGCGCCAGTTTCAGTCTTTCACCCCTCGCGCAGAAACACCTGAGAGCCGACAGCGTATATAGGAACCTGCTTTAAACGTTAGCTAAAGACAGATTTGGACACACCGCTAATAAGGGCATAAATCAACTAATTCTGTTACTCAAGGCTTGTTTAAAGGTTTCCTGGATCATCCACTTGTTGGCGATAAGCACTGGAAAGATTTGGACAGGTGAAACTTACAAAGCTAAGCTAAAAGTTAAATAAATAAAGCCAATCACAGAAAGAAAAAAAAAAAAAAACATTCAAAATTGATTCTTGATTCTCATGCACATGACAAAAAACAACATACACACATTGACATAAAAGTACGGTTTAAAACGCCTTTGACATACAGTATATGCGCAAAAATACAAATAAATGGTAAAAAAAACACAAATAAATGGTAAAAATACTACAAATAATAATAATAAATAAATAAAGTATTGAGGCATTTAAAACAACCATGAAATATTGTAAAAAGTAGTTACAAATATAAATAAATAAATAAATATAATATAATACTATAATATGAAAACAAATATTGCTGTATAATGCAATTTAACATTGATAATGATAACAACAGTAATAATTTATACTACTACTATTTATACTATAATTTATACAAACATTAATATATAATATTTACTATTATTATTATTAGAAAAATATTGAAATGGGAAATAACAGTACAAATTAAAAACAAAAACTAAAGGGACAAAAATGTATTATTATTATCATCATCATCACCATCACTAATAATAATAATAATAATAATAATAATAATGTATTAATAACGATGATGATAATAGTAAATATTATATATTAATGCAACATTTTTATTATAACAATTACTATTATTACTATTACTATTATGATTAATAATATAATTCTAAAATATAATATTTTGTACAATAATAATAATAATAATAATGACAATAATATTGAAATAGGAAAAATGAAAAACAGAATCTAAAGTGGCTAAAAAGAGTGTATTTTCAAGACCGAGAACACTGTGAAAGCACAGATATAGTTTTGGTGAATTGATTCACATTTAATCCTTGATGGAACAGTAAATTCAATGCATTGTGTGTAAAATCATGCAGAATCAATCTGGGTGACTATAAACTGTCTAAACTAATTGTCCAGCCCAGATTTAGATGAGGCTTAAACAGCAATGCTATGCCTTACAATCCATCATCAACTGTGAATATGGACTCTTCCATATAAAACCTCTCAGGATCACCATTCAACTGTTCATATGCAAACAAATCACATCACATGGTTTGGAAACCCGATCTAGGGTCAGTGTTCTTATTGAGGGCACCCAAAAAGAGCGCTGCTGATTGGCTGAGCATTGCAGCGGGTGTATTTCTGTAGCAGCCGCTTCATTGAGACAATCGTGGTGTAAGCTAACACCCCAGGGACGGGAATACCCTGCTGTCGCCCTGCCAGCCCAATGTAAACAGGAGAATCAAGTCACCTCTTTGCGCACACACAACAGGCAGATTCCCGCGAGGCAGGAAGGGCCACTCGCAAACAAAACGCTCATTAGCAAACACATGATGCCAAATAGACACCAGTCACCGCCTGTAAAGTCTGTGCCGTGTTTACACGAGAAATACTTCCTCTGGTTCCGTTCACCAGTTCAGAAGGCTGCAGTTTAATAAACACGGACATTTTCGTGGATATCTGGCAGCTGAAATGTTCTGTCAAAACACCGGCTGTGTTAACCCTTTAACTGTCACTAAGTGCACTATCCAAACTTAAACTGTTATAATTCATGAACGAAAATATTTTGTAATATGAATTTGATGTACCATTTCCATGGTAATGCAATGTCCGATTTTAAAATGGTTTTCACAGGATGAATTTTGAGATTTTAATCTTTTAATTGATATACAATTTATGATGATTTCTAAAGCGTGATAGGGAAAAAGGCAACGAAAAAAGACTTTTTGTGACAAAGGTCAGAACTCCTGTCATGATGTAGATTTTTGAGGTGCACTCTTGTCATAAACTACTTTTCCCACATAATTTGTGACAAAAAACAGTGGTAAAATATCTAGACCGTTCCAACGATCTATAGGTTGTCAAGATTAGATTAGGATTTATTTGTAATATAGTGAAGTAAACTTAGGCATCCCTCTGAGGGGACGGGTGACAGTTAAGAGGTTAAAGCAGCAGAACTTGTATGTTTTTTACACTCTGTATGTAAAAGGCGGCATACCACAATCCTTGTTCAGACGAAAACACAGCCGAAACTTTCCAGAGCAGCTGCTGTAAAAAGTCTGGGTCAGTATTCAGGACATTTTCGCTTCTGCAAACATTATAAAACACTTTCAATATTTGAAAACATTCCACAGCAAACACGTTCAGGCGGAAAGAATTTGGAATTGCCAGAATATTCTGTTTCATACTTTTGAAAACTTTGGCGTTTTGTGTTTAGCGCGAGGTTCTGTCGGGACTCCAATTTGGTCTGTATAGCTGCAGGTCTGGCCTGGGTCCCTGCCGCAGCGCCCGTTTTAAAGGCCTGTGGTGTGAAGCCTTCCTGCTCAGAGCATGACCACATCCACCAGGGCACAAACCCTCGCTCATAAAGGCATCATTTCAGCTTATATGTGTCCCTCAAGCAGAGACACGGAGACTGACCAGCGCGGCTCAACTCACACGGCCAACCGCACCAGCTAGAAGGTATGTTCACTTGGATAGAGACGGATAGAGAGAGAGCATCTGGTTTCCAAAAATATCTCTGAACAGAGGAATTCCTCTATAAAAGATCTGGAGGCATCTCTTCTCCCCTCGCCTTTGAAAAATAATCAGTGTCTGGAGGAACAACAGCAGCAGGATGGTAAGCATCTACAGGTTTGATCTCAAGTAGGACTGGTTTTATAAGGATTCCTGTCCTGTCCTTCTAAAACTGTACTTTGAGTGCAACATTTAACCCCTTAGTTGCTTGTCTCACACACAGACTGCTAAACAGAGTTTCTGATGTGAATTACATAAAGGGCAAGAGCTTTCCAAAATTCAGAGGCTCTGATTGGTTGCTAAGTTTGCAAGCACCATTTATGGCATTTAAGGATATTCTAGAGTTTTAAATAGAGTTGCACAATCAATTGTGTGTGTGTGTGTGTGGGGGGGGGGTTAATATAATTATCCATCGGGAGTCTGTGTACACAACAACCCTGTTGTGGTAAAAATTCATTCACTCTGATTATTATTTTCCATATAAATCAGGAACGGTATCATATAAAATGAGCCATTCAGGAACGTATTCCAAAGTACAATAAGACACAAAAGAGAACTTAGTTTAGTACTCACG
>JAFVLL020035826.1:0-31484 GCA_021397915.2 Tor tambroides | reverse complement strand
GAATCAAAACCATGAACTTGCATCATGGGAATCGAATCCATGATCTTGCATCCTGGGAATCAACCCGTCACCTGGGAATCAAACCCATGACCTGGAAATCGAACCCATGACCTTGCATCCTGGGAATCAAACCCATTATCTTGCATCCTGGGCATCAAGCCCATGACCTGGGAATCAAACCCAGGGCCTTGCATCCAGGGAATCAAACCCATGACCTGGGAATAGAACCTAGGACCTTGCATCCTGGAAATCGAACCCATGACCTTGCATCCTGGTAATCAAACCCATCTTGCATCAAGGGAATCAAGCCCATGACCTGAGAATCTAACCCATTATGTTGCATCCTGGGAATCAAACCCATGACCTGGGAATCAAAACCATGAACTTGCATCATGGGAATCGAATCCATGATCTTGCATCCTGGGAATCAATCCTGTCACCTAGGAATCAAACCCATGATCTCGCATCCTGGGAATCAAACCCATGACCTGGGAATCAAACCCATGACCCTGGGAATCAAACCCATGACCTTGCATCCAGGGAATCAACCCCATGACCTGGGAATCTAACCCATGAACCTTGCATCATGGTAATCGAACCTATGACCTTGCATCCAGGGAATCAACCCCATGACCTGGGAATCAAACCCATGATCCTGCATCCTGGGAATAGAACCCATGACCCTGACATTGCTAACGCCTTACTCTACTATTTGAGTTATAGGTAAGTTTGTTATAAAGCATCATATAAAGCAAAAGAATGCCAATGCATAGGAAACACAATAAGTGCAAGGGTCAAAGACAAATATTTAAAAATTATTTAAAAAGTTTCCAAAAACAAAAGCATTCTATATCTGAGAAATGTACTCTCTGCATTCATGGTGGTCCGATGTTATTTAAATCTTTTTCACATAATTTAAAAATAAGTTTGATTTTTAAAATAAAATTGTTTATTTTATTTTTGCTGAAAGACTCATGCAACAAGAGTTGACTAACTGGATCATTCCTTCACAATTTTATAACCTGCTCAAAATCTTAAAGTTCTTAGATCCAAACTTTAACACTCAATACAATATAAAACTTGTCTCAAGTTAATTTGACAGCATTTTAACAACACATCAAGGCTGCATGTTCTCTAAACAAAAACTGCTGTTTTCAAATAAAAAAAACAATGTATAAACAAAAAATATTTACAATAACAGCTGAATATGAGAAAACACCCACTGTTAAACTCCACCTCTTATTATGATGGAATATACGTGTGTTTATTAGTTGAAGTGGCATCAGAGAGTCATTAGTACCTGGTTACTGTCGTCACTGGTGTGGTGGAGCGGAGGGGAGGGCAGTGTGCACACTTCCTGTTCACCACAGCTGTGTTTCCTAAAAAACACACTCAACATGAGGGACACACTCATCTCAAACACACCGTCCAGACAAATCATTTCGGATGAAAGTGTCTGATAAACAGATTAAATGTTTGTTACCGTCTTTGTTTAACAGCTGCTACCAGGTCAGGCCCAGAGAACATGGAGAACAGACTGTCCCCATTGGCTGAGGATGTCTCGTCACTCGAGCTGGCCGAATCCCCCTGATTGGCTGACCAGCCGCTGTTGACCGCCTCTCTGCTCGAAAACATCAATATCAACATATAGAACTATTAACAGCAATATATACACTACCGGTCCAAAGTTAGGAATAAGTTTTTACATTTTTTTGAATGAAGTCTCTTCTGCTCACCAAGGCTGCATTTATTCAATCAAAAATACAGTAAAATGTGAAATATTACAATAACTTTTTTTATGTGAATATAAAATGTAATTTATTGCTGTGATCAAAGCTGAATTTTCAGCATCATTACTCCAGTCTTCAGTGTCACATGATCCTTCAGAAATCATTCTAATATGCTGATTTGCTGCTCAAGAAACATTTCTGATTATTATGAAAACAGTTGTGCTGCTTCATATTTTTGTGGAAACCATTATACATTTTATTTTTCAGGATTGTGTGATGAACAAAGTTCAAAAATTATTTTAAATAGAATTACTTAAAAAATTTTCAAAAGAAATCTTTTGTAACATTATAAATGTCTTCGCACAAAAATATTAAGCAGCACAAACAGTTTTTCAACATTGATAAGAAATAAGTAATGATGCTGAAAATTCAGTTTTGATCACAGGAATAAATTACATTTTACAATATTCACAGAAAACAGTTATTTTAAAATCGTAATGTTTGAAAATATTACTGCTTTTACTGTATTTTTGATCAAATAAATGCAGCCTTGGTGTTAAAAAAAAAAACATACAAATCTTAAAGGGATCCTTTAAGATTTTTTTTTTTTCCTTTTGAGAGTGAGGAGGACAATTTTTGGGTGAACTATTCCTTTAAATTGTTAAACTTGACCGAAAGTATATGATCACAAAAGCAGCAGAGCAACTTGAGCAGGTATTGAGAATTTTGCTCTTATATGGATACTCCTACTTCATCTCCGACTTGCACATAACAAGCAAAATTGCAACACTAACATTTGCTTTGCAGCTTGTCAATGAAGACATTTCCTAGCATCCAAATTGCAGGGGATAAACAATGTTGTGCAATACTAGTGTCTGTTGTGCAGGTGCACGACTGTCAGCAGAGGATCATTACTGTAATTTACACGTCTGTCTCACTGAATGATTGATAAATGTATTTTAGCATGCAAATTTCAGACTATTTTTTGTGCTTAAAAATGAAATGCATCAGAAATCAGAGCTATAGAAGCTTACAATTTTCATGTCAAGTTGCAGTTTCCAAGTTGCACTTCAAGCATAACTCTATTGCACTTTACTAAGTAAGAAGATGGAAACTGGACACTGAAATAATTCACGATGAGATGCTGTGCTGTGATTGGTCAGAGCGTCTCACCCCTCGCTGTAGTACTGTGTCCAGCCCCTGTGCTGCTCATCTGGGTGTGGCCAGTTACTGCGGGTGTTGCTGGGCCGACGAACATGCTGCGCCTGTCGTTTCTGCTGCATGGCCTGATTGACCCCGGCAACATAACGCGCAAACTCTGGATCCGAGCCCACTGACGGAGAGACGGAGAGAGAGAGAGAGAGAGAGTGATGTGTGTCGCTTTGTCCTGCTCTTTGTTTAAACTGTCCAGCACAGCAGAAACACATAATAGAGTCCAACACACACACACACACACACCCCACTAATGCACTAAAGTGACCTGCTGCATCACAGTAACCACTACATACACACACAGTATAAAAACCATGGCATATTTAACAATGCCTAATGAGAAAACACTTTTGAACAAGTAACACAATTGTGATGTGATGTGACAACCCCTCTTATTATGTGCATTCAAGTGTTAGCATCTAACTAAATTCATTACATTAAAATTACACTGTCATTTTGATGTATTCTTTCAAAACTACTGTGGCGGCTTCAGTCTTTCAATCCTCACCAGAACCAGGGGTCGTGGGCAATATTAGCTCAAAAAGCATGTATGCATAAAAATCCCAAAAAAACCCCACTAAAAATAGTACAGCAGTAACAGTACAATAATATAAGTATGTCATGATGATAATAAAAAATGTCCGCTTTAAATGTATAAACCAGTTATGACATAAATAGGATAGTTTTGTGAACTGATAGCATATACACACACACACACTTTAAACTTGAAATAAAGCTAAATTCTAAAATATACATATTAGATGCAAAACTTTAAAACTTAAAAAATAGAAATGTTGCAACTAACTAAAATAAATTGGTTAGGTATGAAAATTACTAAAACTGAAATAAAAATAAATTACATTTTTAAAAAAAGTCACAAAGAAATACAAAATCTAAAAGAAAAAAAAACACTAAAGTACAAAAATATTACAAAAAAATAATATTTAAAAAAATGTTTTAAGAAAAAAAAGTTCTTACACATTCTTATGCTGCATATATATGTAAAAATGCCTTTTTAGCTGGGACTGTCACATAGTTGATTTTTTTGTATTTATATTTTTATATTTTCATTTAGTGCTTGTACTTTAGTCATTTTATTTGTAATTTTATAGTATTTTTGCAATATTTCTATTCAGCTTTATATATATATATATATATATATATATGTGTGTGTGTGTGTGTGTGTGTGTGTCTGTGTGTGTGTATATGTATATATACATATATACACATATATATATATATATATATAGACACACACACACACACACATATACATGGCTAAATGTAATATGTTCAGAATAGTCATTCTCTTCCCTTCGGCAAAGTTTTGTTCTCTTAACCTGTCTGAGCTGACCGCTCTCTGCTCACCTGCAGGGTCAAAGGGCATGGAGTCTCCCAACACCCCGAACAGACTCTGGTCACTTTGGTCTCGGTTGGGCCAGGTATTGTTCCGGGGTCCCTGCGGGGGCTTGTGGCCGAGCATCTCAGACATCATGCTGTCCATGTACGTACTGACCAGCCCCAGACTGTAGAGGTCAGAGCTGAGGTCTGGCAGGCCCGGGGCGGGCCACTGCGTCAAGGGCCCGATGGGCGAGAGGCCCCCTAAAGGCCCCTGGGGCCACTTGCTGGGAGCTCTTGGTTGCGGGGGCTGCTGAGAAGAGAGCTGCGGGGAAACCGGCGCTGTTTGCTGTGGCTGACCGATCGGCTGCAAGAGATGCTGGTAGAACGGCAGAGTCTGCGAGGTCGGCTGCGACTGCGGCTGAGTTTGCTGCTGTTTTGGCGTTGAAGGAAGCTGCTGTTGTTGTTGCTGCTGCTGCTGCTGTTGTTGTTGTTGTGTTGGTTGCTGCAAGGTTTGCGCCAACACTTGAGACTGCGAGGGGAGCGGAGCCGCGCCACTGGGCGGCTTCAAGTCGGCCGCATTCGTAGACGCCACCGAGTTCCTCCTCTTCACCAGCGGAGACGCCTGCTGGGATTTCCCCATGTTGAACCCCGATAGGAAGTCGATGACATCTTGCATCTCCTGGTCGGTGGGCAGGTTCATGCTCTGCTCGTCTGCGGACGCACCGTTGGTGATCTGCGCATGGCTGGGGTCAGGTGTGCATGGCATGCTGCTCATCTGCAGGAGGCTGTGCAGGCGGCTGGATTTGTCATCCGAGCTGCCGCTGCTCCGTGACGGGGTGCTGGGGATGGAGTAGCTGCCGCCTGCGCTGGAGTTGGACGAGGTTTTCTTGGTGAAGCGTGAGGTGAGTTTGGAGATGGTTTTGGGGAGGCCGCTGGAGGATTTGGTGCTGTTCCCCGGAGGGAGATCGACGGGGCCGCCGTATTCAGTCGTGTCTCGTTGTAGCTGGATCTGAATGGTGGGCAAAGTCTGTTCCCTGCGCACAGAAACACCAGCAAATAAATACATTTTCAATCTTTCTTATTTTAGTATCATGGAGGTGCTATTATAGTTTGTATTCAAATTTTGAATTAGTTTTTAACTTTTCCATTTTAATTTTAAAGTTGTTTTTGTCATTTTTGTTTTTATATAGCTTTTATTGATTTTATTTCAGCTTTAAGATTAGTTATTTCAGTACATATTTTTTCAGTAAAATATTTTATACATTGCGTGTGTGAGTGTAAAATATATTATTTTCTAGATTGTATTTCACAAGGATTCTGTGTTAAAAAAAATTAATAATAATAATAAAATAACTATATATCATTATCATAACATTTTCATAGCAGTCCTTTTAAAAAGTTTTAAGTTTTGGTAATTTTGTTGTTTTTTCCCAGTTTTATTATTCTTTAGTCTATTTAGTCTATTTAGTTTTATACTTTGTGATATAGTAATTTGTCATGTGATATTACTATTATTCTTTTTCTTTTTTTATTGTGATAGAGTGCTGCAATTTTTTTAACAATATCCTGCCCAGTGACTATGCAAATTAGCAAACTCTAGCATGACATTTGTGCTGTGCATGGTCCCTGTTAAATAAATGAACTAAACTAAACTAAACAATTTGATTTCAGTTTTAATTTTAGTTATTTTAGTACATGAACAAACTTGCAACTTTTTTGTGGAAATCATGATACATTTTATTTTTCAAGATTCTTTGATGAATAGAAAGTTCAAAAGAACAGCATTTATTTGAAACAGAAATCCTTTCTGTCTTTACTGTCACTTTTAATCAATGTAATGCATCAATGTTGAATAAAAGTATTACTTTTGCAAAAAAAAAAAAAAAAGTTTTAACCCCAAACTTTTGAACATTTTAAAATTCCTATTGTCTTTGGAGGGATCTATGTGAAGGTATGATTCCAGCACTAATGCTGACACTGACTTGCGCTCTTTCCAGCGCTGGAGGTCAAACACAGCTGTGTAAAGCACATCCACCAGACCGAGGGTCTTCTCTGGATCCAGACTGCGCTGCAGCAGAGACATTGTCGCTGGATCCTCCTTCAGACACCTACAAGACAAAAAGTACCATAAAAAATGCCATATCGTCAGGAAAGTCTGTTTTCATGGTAAACTTCATGGTAAAAAAAAAATTACAATTAAGTACAATAATTTAACAATATAAAAATACAGCAACTATATAACCACTTTCAATTTGCTATTTAATAGAAAACATGATGCTTTTCTGGAAACTGACTCAAAATGACCCAAATTAACAGGGGTTAATGTCTTCATTAGGAAAATAATGGTTAATGCCATTAATACAACATTAGTCGATACTTTGAATAAGTGGTAAATAAAGCAGCTTGAATTCTACTAACCTGCAGACATAGAAGACGTGGATCTGCTGTCGGTCTACTGAGATTCAATTAACTGCTATAATTACATAAATCTTACCATATACGGTTACTCACCATGTAGATGGAACTTGGATCACAACTTTAGATCCTTCAAGACAGATCTGAGGGGCGTAAGCTTCCTTATTCTCAATCTGAGCCGTGTCAACCACAACCTGCACACAAACACACACACCATCAGCTTTAATAACTGTACTGCACACACAGTCATGAAGATCTGCCAGTATAAATCATGTGTTGCTTGTCCAGTGATCATAATCAATCATTTCACAGTCAAACTAATGCCAAGTGGACGCTTGAGAGCCCCAGTAACCCAACTTCTCATCACTGTCAGGAGCCGTTTCCATTCGAAAACACAAATGAAACATTTCCCACAGTTCTTGAAAAGAGGCCGTGAAGCCACAGCATGCAGTTGTGTTTGAAACGGAGAGGGCGTTTCCTATCAAACAGGAAGTGGGCTATTGTTATTAATAGCGCAGGTGTATCCTCAGTGTGACTCAACTGACGGCGACTCTCCATTAAAAACACACACGCGCCCAAAGGTCACGGTCACTCTGACCACACACACGGCAAGGACAGAAACAGCGTCATGGAAACCCCTTTATGATTATTCAGAAATCATTCTCCTGTAGCCGGAGGCCTTTTCCAAATGCTCAGTATTCAGACTTTCATTCTTTCTTTCGTGTGAATATTGCTGACAGTGAACCAATAAAACCATTCTGGAATATCAAGGTTATTATAGAAAACTAAAACCATAAAAAACATTTATGTTACTTGAAATAAATGTAAAAAATAAAATATAAAAAATACAAAAGATAAACTTTTTATTTCAGCTAGTTGCTGAATATATATGAAATAAAAATTTTATAAATTAAAAACATGTAAAAACATTGTTATACATATTTAAAAAATATATATATATAAAATAAATAAATGATAAAAATAACAAAATTACAAAAAAATTGCATGTAAAATAAAAAAAGAACATTTTTAAATAAAAACTAATTCAAAGTGATCAACTGCTTTGAATGTATTAAAACAATGCAAGTTGCTTTGGATAAAAGTGCCTGCTAAATACATACATGTAAATGCAAGACAAAAAAAAAAAAGTGAATGGTGGTGGATGGTTTTACGCATGTCTTCCTGTCCAAATGTTCCGTTCCTGTCTGGAATAAGCTGCAATGTGGATCAGACTTTATGCTCTTTGTCAAATGTGTGAAACTCACCAGTCCAGCCTGTCCAAACAGCAGCTGAACAGCCGTCTTACAGGCTCCTCTCCAGCTGGAGGGACACACCTGGTTCAGCACCTCTGTGATGGGCGAATCATCTCGCACGGCCACACCGTTCTGATCCACCGCATCCTTGATCAGCTGCAGCACGGCATGCTGGGAAGGGATTACATTAAATGAAATAAGATGATTCTTTTCACTGTAATGTGCATGAATGTTTTACTGTACTACTCAAATTTGAGGTCGGTAAGATGTTTTTGAAAGTCTCTTCTGTTCACCAAGGCTGCATTTATTTAATCAAAAATAATTTAAAATTGTGAAATATTATTACAATTTAAAATAACTCACTTCTATGTGAATATATTGTAAAATGTAATTTATTTCTGTGATCAAAGCTGAATTTTCAGAATCATTACTCCAGTCTTCAATGTCACATGATTCTTCAGAAATCATTCTAATATGCTCAAGAAACATTTCTGATTACTATCATCAATGCTGAAAACAGTTGTGCTGCTTCATATTTTTGTGGAAACTGTGATACATTTTATTTTTCAGGATTCTTTGATGAATAGAAAGTTCAAAAGAACAGCATTTATTGGAAATAGAAATCTTCTGTAACATTATAAACGTTTTTACTGTCACTTTTGATCAATTTAATGCATCCCTGCTGAATAAAAGTATTGATTTTTCAAAAAGGTCTCAATGAAAATGTGCCTAATTGTCATAACAATAAAGAAAAAAAAAAAAATGCAAAATGGTCTTAAAAAGGCCTCGTTTTCTTGTTTTGGATGTGAAATATGAGGCAGACATGATCTGCACATAACAGAGGTTAAAACAAACAGTCTGAGATGTGCATGCTTCTCCTAGCTTTATCCTTTCTTATTTTTGTACTCGCTTTGATGGAAAACATTTCCAGCTGGGATCTCATCCCATCTCTAGTCATCAATCAGAAGTGTGTGTTCTGAGTACCGTTTTAAGTTTGAGGTTATCTGATGCGCTTTCATTGAAGGAAACTCCTCGGAGGAGATGAGAGCCGATCTGGACGGGGATTGTGGGTAATTCACACTGGATGGGCTGAGACGTGGTGTGAAAGCGTCCGGCCTGCTGGGCCTCAGCGTCACTACAGCAGCCCTGCAAATACGCGTAATCACATGACTGACCCAAATACATGAAAACACACAAATGCAAAGTCATGTTTACAAGTAACAGGCTGCAAAATGAGCAGTTCTGTAGAAGAATGGAACGAAAGGTTACAACGCTCAATGTTTCATTTTAAGCAATGAGATTGGTTGTTTAACATGTTAGACGGTTTCTCCCTGTCTAACCGACCAGTTCTTATCCAGAACATCACACATGATGTGGACAGTCAAACGTCTGTCTCTGTGCGACTGCTGAACACATGAACCTCTGTAATTCCACACACAGCAAACATACCTGCAAAGCTGCTTCCACTGATTTGGGATTAAGGTGAAATCCGGCCTTCAGAGCATATTCACTGTGACCCAAAGAGTCTAACGCTACTTTATACGCCTGCAACACACACACACAAACACAGAGAGAGACTTATTAAAGTCAGTGGGTCAGTCAGTGGATTAAAATAAGCCTCATTATAAACAGAATAACATATAATTTACTTTATACATTTTTACAACATTATAAAGCATAGTCTTGCAAGTGATCAACAAATTCTTAAAAGCAAATTCATATGAAGACAGTTTTGTTACATTATTCCACATAAATAGATTATGGTCCAACAAGATTGATAAAAAGTAAACATAGAATGAGATCCACAAATATATGTTAGGAGTTTCACTAAAATTAATTAAATTCACAAATAAATAAAATGAGATTTGCACACACAAAAAAAAAAAACATTCACAATTATCTTTTTATGTCACAAACACAACTTTGTCTGGCCTTCATTTGTGAATCACATCCTGGTGGTTTGTAGCTTGGCTTTTAAACATAAGAATATAATATTCTGCTGTTTGCATCAAATGAAATGAACAAAAGTGATTTTATAAACATAGAAAGCATGTTAAATGCAAATAAAGTGTCTACTTTAATGTTTTAAATAACTTTTGTGAAAATGTCAAAATATGGGTGAAATTATGTTTCAAAAATGAAACATGCAAATCCTGAGCTGTACTTATTATACATCTATTATAGAATGCGTGATCATACTAAATTGTATTATATTTCAAATGATTAAAACTTGATGACAAATAGGGGGAAACCTAGTGTTTTAAAGGATAGTGACAAAGACTGGTAAAGATTTAAAATGACAATGAACTATGCTTTGGGTGCTTGAAGGAGATCCATGTTCATTTATTATGACTTTACTTCACGAACAACAACTACAATAACTTTATTAACTGTTGTTACCGTGGTAAGCTGCTGTAAGTGTGTGTGTGTGCTCACCTGCAGAGCGTTGTCGATCTTGGCGTTGAGCTCTTTGAGCTGGTGTTCAGGTATGGAGGTGTTCTGAGAACAGAAGAGCTGCTGCACCTGAATGCCAGACAGACAGCCGTCTCTCCCTCTCTCCCTGAGACACGCTGTCACCTGAAACACACACATGGCTGGTTAACTCAAATGTATCAGCGTTTACTTGATCTGAAAGTATTTAGTTAAGTATTTGAGGTACTATGCAGCCCGAAGTGAACAGGATGAAAAGAGACTTCGCAAAATCATATTTAGACAATAAATGGGTGAAGACATATATTTTAATAAAATGTAATAATATCTAATTAAAAATCAATCAAATTTGTTATATTTTATTTAAATATGCTCTAAAATATAATTCATATAATTCAAACATTTTCATATGTTTTGTAAGGGTTTGATGACTAAAATGCATAATTTTTTTCTTTTCTTTTTTAAGTAGTTTACTTAGGTATTTTAACTGAACAGGATGACGTCACAAAATAATGTATATACTGTATGTATAAATATATATTTTTAAGTAATTTTTTTAGAGGGTCAACAGTTTTTTTTTTTAAATTTCTCTCACATCTAGGGTCGACAGGTTGGTTGATTGCTTGTGCATTGATTGGTGATGTTTGTACCTCTGAAGCACCCTTCCATGAGCGGACGGCCTCCTCCAGCTCCGTCAGGGGCCCAGGGCTCGTGTTCTGCGTGTGGGCATTTCCGTGTCTCTCCTGAACCTGCGCTAGTGCCTCGGCCAGGCAGGACTGTGCCACCGGCTGGACTTTCTGCAACGCCTGTGACAGGAACTGGAAATGCACCTGCATCACCGTCAGGAAGCAACGGCCCAGCACCTGGGAAAGAGAGTCACATTAAACCTTTAACCACAAAACACAACATCAAAACTGACTTGATTCTTAATTCAGGCTCTATTAAAGGGAGCATTCACCTAAAAATTACAATTCTGTCATCTTTTACATTTATGAAAAAAAAAAACACTATGAAAGTCAATGGGTACCGTCAACTGTTTGGCTACCATCATTCTTCCAAATATCTTCTTGTGTATAACAGAAGAAACAAACTCATACAGGTTTGGAAAAAGTGGGGGGTGAGATAACGACAACCGAATTTGCGTGAACTATCCCTTTAGATCTGTTCTATTTTTGCACAAATTAAAGCATGTTTTCCAATGTAATTTTGTCTGGATTCTGTTTTAATGGCTTATTTAAATTTTAATAAACTAACAAGCATGTCCAATATAAAATTCAGAAAACTTTAACAAGTTTATAATTTAAACTTTTTTAAATTTATTTATTCATGTATTTATTTTTATAATAACCAGGCTATATGATACGACGGCGTTTTAGTGCCACGTTAAAAAATAAAAAAAATCTAAAATTATGAGATTAAAGTCGTAATATTTCGAGAATAAAGTCGAAATGTTTCGAGAATAAAGTCGTAATATTTCGAGAATAAAGTCGAAATGTTTCGAGAATAAAGATTATAGTTATAATATTTTGAGATAGGCTATTCTAGCCTTTTGCGTGTGCAAATGGCCCGGATTGGGAGCACCGGGATATTCCAAAGCCTCAGCTTTCAAAATATGTCAGTTTTATAGCGAAATACAAACAATATGTAGGCTATATTGCAATAATGTGTTTGTCAAGCGGCATGTGAGTCAGTCAGTTTTCCGATTACAATAACGAACTACGAGACATTATTTTCATTATAAATTAGGCTAAACTGTTTTTATTTTCATGCATTATGATGTTCCTTCACTTTTATATCTTGCTATAAACATGAAATAAAGAGCAAAAACACATTTATAATTTGTATTTCGTTATAAAACTGACAATTTGAAAGCTGAGCTGTGTGTAAAAGCAACAAAGCACAAAATTGTTGCGCTTACTGGGTGGCTGGCGCGCTACAAATAATGAATGGAAGACGTTAAATATTATGTCCTCATTTACAGTTTTATACCATGACTAAAACAGTTTGTGAATAGTCACTTAACGTTTACAGTAGAAAAGACAACAATATAACTTATGTTAACAAATTTGAGTCCACTTCAACCTTTAGAACGTTTTATTGCTGTTTAATTAAACAGGTTATGCGAGGAATGAAAGTTTGGACGCCACAGATGTTTTTGCGGAGTAGGTGGTGGAATTTTCACAATAATTTAATGAATTGATTCACATAAATACAGCGATCTGTCACGCCACATTAAAGAGCTTGAAAATCACATTATTGTAAGACACATAATTTGTGTTTCGCTATAAAACTGATTTTGAAAGCTGAGACTTTGTTTTATATTAAAAGCACAGCTTAAGCTATTGCTATTGGGTGGCTGGCGCACTAAATAACGAAAGCATACTGTCCCCGCGAGTATGATACATGGTATGATTTCTACAAATAATCCCACATATATTTGTAGTGTATTAAAAATGGGTTAAATAAGAGAACTACAGCGCCCCCCAAAGGAATGTCGATTGAGTTTCTGAGTTGATGTTAAAATAAACAGTTGTTCCTGTTCAGTCTGTTAATAAATATCATATTCTTGATATTAAGCTGTTTCCGCGAGTCCTTAAAATTGACTCTTCCGCATCCCAGTAAGATGAAGCGGCCGCTCGGACGCAACAATATTCAAATCAATTCCGGTGGCCTGGCCACTTCTCCCGGTGCTCTCAATGCGGGCTATTTGCATGCGTAATATAGGCTATACTCTCAAAATATTATAACTTTAATTTCTACGATTTAAATTCTCGAAACATTTCGACTTTATTCTCGTAACATTTCGACTTTATTCTCGTAACATTTCGACTTTAATCTCGAAACATTTCGACTTTAATCTCGAAACATTTCGACTTTAATCTCGTAACATTTCGACTTTAATCTCGAAACATTTCGACTTTAATCTCGAAACATTTCGACTTTAATCTCGAAACATTTCGACTTTATTCTCGTAATATTACGACTTTATTCTCGAAATATTACGACTTTAATCTCGTAACTTTAGTTTTTTTTTTTTTTAACGTGGCACTAAAACGCCGTCGTAATATGAAACGTTTTATTTAAAAAAATAAATAAATAAATAAAAATTAATATTTCATATATATATATTTTAAAATAATAATAATAATAATAATAATAATTATTATTATTATTATTATTATTAAGTATGTTAATCTGCAGAAAAAATGTTAGTCTGCTTTGTTCAAAAAAGGCCACACAAGGTGATGTTTATACATAAAACATTCTAATTCTATTCTTTAAACAAAAAAAAGAAAAGAAAAAACCTGTCCCTTTTAGACTTGCACTCTATTTATTTACTGCTTGTTTTCTAAAAAACAACAAAAAACCTAACACTAGCTTTTCTAATCTTTTAGTATTCTATCTGTTTTCTTTTTTATTTATTATACAATTAACAAAAGCAAAAAAGGCCTCTAACACTAGCTTGCTCTATTCTTATTCTATTCTATCTGTTGTCTTTTTTATTTAATTATAGGCTATAATTTAAAAAAAAAAAAAAAACCTTGCTAAGTGTACTGCGTTAAGCTAACTGAGACTTGTTACAGCACTTGCATATCATTACTCTTTTGCTGGTTTTGATTGCTTCCATTGTCCTCATTTGTAAGTCGCTTTGGATAAAAGCATCTGCTAAATGACTAAATGTAATTTGATCTAATGTAAAACAAAACAAAATACCTGAAAAGGTTGCACAGAAAAAGAAAGCAGGGAACTTTTTTTTTGAGAATGAAATAAAGAGGTGTGACATGTTTCTCAGCTTTCCTCATGTCAAGTGTTCATTAAAGCAGTCTTTACATCTCATAACAGACATCAATAACATCAATCAGGCACATATATCTGGTGCTGATGTTTTATTAATAAGCAGAACCAAAACCACAAACCAAATGAGGCAAGAAACCCACCGAGGTCAACGCAGCAGACCACACTCGACGTTCCGGGAAACGGCGGTCGATCCCGATAGTAACGAGCGCGTTCGGAACATTCCCAGACACAGATGCATTCTGAGCAGATTTACAGAGTTACTGCCGTATCGCTTCCTAAATAGGGAGTCTTTCCTGACTCGCGTCTTACTCAACAGGACGAGAGCGCGGAGACAAGCTCATAAAAATAATGAAATAAAGACACAGGATCAGCATCTGCTCAAACCACTTCAGTCACTTCGCTGATTGGCTCTGTGTATGTTTTCAACAAATAACTTGAATTTTGTAGATGGACAGAATGAGTCAGAATTGTGATGCATGAACTGATTCTTTCCCTCAAACTGTTCATAAAGAGAGAAGGCAGGAGACAGGCCTGTCACCCCCACCACAGCAGAAAGAGTTTCTTTTACAGGTATCTGCTGAAAATATCTACAGGCCAAGTTGTAAAGACAGAAATATGCCGTCTTGTGCAACAGGAGACAGGAAAAACAAGGCGGCGCCAGTTTCAGTCTTTCACCCCTTGCGCAGAAACACCTGAGAGCTGACAGCGTATATAGGAACCTGCTTTAAACGTTAGCTAAAGACAGATTTGGACACACTGCTAATAAGGGCATAAATCAACTAACTGTATTATTCCAGGCTTATTTAAAGCTTTCAGGGCTCGTCCACTTGTTGACGATAAGCACAGGAAAGATTCCGACAGGTGAAACTTACAATAAAGTTAAACTAAAACCTTCTAAGGGTTCAGAATTTAAATTAAAAAAAATTGCAGGAAAAAAAAATTTCAAAATTGATTCTTGATTCTAATGCACATGATAAAAAACAACACACACATTGACATAATAGTAGCATGGTTTAAAACGCCTTACATATACAGTACATATATGCAAAATTACACAAATAAATGGTAAAAATACTAAAAATAATAGTAATAATAATAAAGTAGTAAATAAAGGATTGAGGCATTTAAAACAACCTACTGTAAAAAGTAAATAAGTTATCAATACAAATAAATATCATAAAATATAAAAATATATATCACTGTATAATGCAATTTAACATTGATAATGATAACAACAGTAACAATTAATACAAATATAACTATATAATATTTACTATTATTATTATAACAAAAATATTGAATTGGGGAAATAGTACAAATTAAAAATAGAAACTAAAGAGACAAAAAACTAATTAATATCATCATCATCAATAATAATAATAATAATAATAATGTATTATTATTATTAATAATAATGTATTATTATTAATAATAATAATAATAATAATAATAGTAAATATTATACATGAATGCAATATTTTATTATTGCTATTATTCTTATTAAAAACATAAAATTAATATAATAATAATTATAATAATAATAATAATGTATTAATAATAATGATGATAGTAAATATTATATATTAATGCAATATTTTATTATTACTATTATTGTTATTACTATTAACAAAATAATAATAATAATAATAATAATAATAATAATATTGAAATAGGGAAAGAACAGTGCAAATGAAAAACAAAATCTAAAGTGGCTAAAAAGAGTGTATTTCAAGACCAAGAACGCTGTTAAAGTGAAGATAATTGTTTTGGTGAATTGATTCACATTGAATCTTTAATAGTACAGTAAATTCAATGCATTGCATGCAAAATCATGCAGAATCAATCTGGGTGACTATAAACTGTCTAAACTAATTGTTCAGCCCAGATTTAGATGAGGCTTAAACAGTAGTGATATGCCTTACAATTCATCGTCAGCTGTAAAAATGGACTTATCCATTTAAAACCTCTCAGGATCAGCATTCAACTGTTCATACGCAAACAAATCACATCACATGGTTTGGAAACCTGATCTAGGGTCAGTGTTCTTATTGAGGGCACCCAAAAAGAGCACTGCTGATTGGCTGAGCGGTGCAGCGGGTGTATTTCTGTAGCGGCGCTTCATTGAGACAATCGCGGTGTAATCTAACACCCCGGGGACGGGAATACCCTGCTGTCGCCCTGCCAGCCCAGTGTAAACAGGAGAATCAACTCGCCCCTTTGCACACACACAACGGCAGATTCCCGCGAGGCAGGAAGGGCCTCGCAAACAAAATGCTCATTAGCAAACACAAGACGCTGAATAGACACTAGTCACCGCCTGTAAAGTCTGTGCCGTGTTTACAGAGAGAGCTAATATGCGTGCATTCGAGAAATACTTCCTCTTGTTCCGTACACGAGTTCAGAAGGCCGCAGTTTAATAAACACTGACATTTTCGTGCATATCTGGCAGCTGAAATGTTCTGACAAAACACAGGCTGTGTTTTAAAGCAGCAGAACTGGTATGTTTTTTACATTCTGTATGTAAAAGAAGACATACCACAAGCCTTGTTCACAAGACAAGACGAAAATACTTGAAAACACAGCCGAAACTTTCCAGAGCAGCTGCTGTAAAAATTCTGGGTGAGTATTCAGGATGTTTTCGCTTCTGCAAACATTATAAAACACTTTTAATATTTGAAAACATTCCACAGCAAACACGTTCAGGTGGAAAGAATTTGGAATTGCCAGAATATTCCGTTTCATACTTTTGAAAACTTTGGCGTTTTGTGTTTAGCACGAGGTTCCATCGGGACTCAAATTTGGTCTGTATAGCTGCAGGTCTGGCTCGAGTCCCTGCCGCAGAGCCCGTTTTAAAGGCCTGTGGTGTGAAGCCTTCCTGCTCGGAGCGTGACCACATCCACCAGGGCACAAACCCTCACTCATAAAGGCCTCATTTCTGCTTATATGTGTCCCTTGAGCAAGAGACACGGAGACTGACCAGCGCGGCTCAACTCACACGGCCAACCGCACCAGCTAGAAAGTATGTCCAGTTGGATAGAGACGGACAGAGAGAGAGCATCTGGCTTCCAAAAATATCTCTGAACAGAGGAATTCCTCTATAAAAGATCTGGAGGCCTCTTCTCTCTCCGCCTTTGAAAATAATCAGTGTCTGGAGGAACAACAGCAGCCTGATGGTAAGCATCTCCTGCTAGAACAAACGTCACAGATTGCACAGACTGCTGAACAGAGTTTCTGATGTGAATTACATAAAAAAGGGCGAGAGCTTTCCAAAATTCACAGGCTCTGATCTGATTGGTGGCCAAGTTTGCCAGCATCATTTATGGATATTCCACATTTTAAATAGAGTTGCAATTTAAAATGTGATTTATAAAATTACAAAAAATCTACATTTTTATTGTGCTTGTTTCCACAATTTGGCACAAATTTCTGTGATTACACATCGATATGACTATAACAACAATATATTTTTTTAATATTTATTATTAAATATTTATAACTAAATTAAAGACGACACAAAAAGCAAAATTCACTTTTGTATAAAAATTCATCCACTCCGATTTTTTATTTTTTTTAATCCCCATAAATCAGAAATGGTGTCTCAAAATGAGCCGTTCAGGAATGTACTCCAAAGTGACATTATTTTGAATAGGCTCAGCCCACGACTAGTAACAAAAGATAGCGGAAGTTACACAAAACTGTTTATATCATTTTAAATATGGATTTTTTTTTTTTTTTTTTTTACAAAAACACATGGATTCGCTACAGGAGGCCTTTATTCATCCCCCGGAGCCGTGTGAGGCATGTTTTTCTTATGGATTCGTGCACTTTATTTTACGTGTTTTGGACTGTGTAACAGAAACACCCACTGAGTGCAATGATAGAGCTTAGATATTACTCTGATTGGATTCATCTGAAAGAAGAAAGTCATATACACCTAGGATGCCTTGAGGGTGAGTAAAACATGGACTAATTTTCATTTTTGGGTGAACTAACCCTTTAAGAAATATGGCAGAGCAGGGGTCACCACACTCAGTCCTGGAGGGCCGTGTCCTGCAGAGTTTAGCTCCAACTTGCCTCAACACACCTGCCTTGAAGTTTCAAGTATACCAAGCAAGACCTTGATTAGCTGGTTCAGGTGTGTTTGATTAGGGTTGGAGCTAAACTCTGCAGGACACCAGCCCTCAAGGAACAAGTTTGGTGACCCCTGTGGTAGAGTCATACTGCTTATTACACGGCATTTCACCACATGATTATTATGGCGATAAAAGATATTGATTTAAGATGAAACTGTTTTAAAAGCTTACCAGTTTGTTAGTTATCTTACAATCCATTACAGTGTACAAAACAATCGCAACGAAATGGCAGCAGCTGCGTTTGTATGAAACAAGAGAGAGCGAGTCCATAATACCAGGATAACACAATTAAATATTTGTACAGAGAATATTGATTTGAGTTAATATTTTATTAACCAACCAAACGCAAATCTTCCACAAGGAAAAAATGTTCCCAGCAAGCAAATAGCGCCAACTGCAGTTACTCGGAGCCTGTGTTATTAGTTTTTACCGGCTGTTATTGGGAGAGCTTTACAAAATCCACAAGCTCCAATCTGATTGGCTCCTAAAATCACTTCCAAGGAATTTTTGCGACTTGTAACATGTAAACAAGACTAAGCTACCTTTAAAGGCACAATATGTAACATTTTCATAATAAAATATCCAAAACCTACTTGCACAGTGTGATATATTTCATGCAGTTGTGTATTTATGTTATCCCAAAAGTTCCCAAGGATTTGTAAATTTTGACTTGTCCCTGGTCACAGTCGCCTATCACTGACGTAATATCCGAACTATCCTAAGTTTCTGTTTGTATAAACTATGGCAACACACTAGGGATGCACGATAAATATCGGGCGATATATAATGCGCATCTTGTCAGTATAACCGGTTCTGTAATCAGCGGTAAATGCCATCACGTGCGTGATTTCACACTGAGCAGCATTTACTACACAGAGCCGTTGTTCACTGACAAGCTGTAATCAAATCCGATCTGCGTATCAGCGTGGTTTCTTGCATAGCTTGTCAGTGAACAACAACGGGCTCTGTGTAATAAATATGCTCAATAATCAAGCCACGTTCGTGATGGATTACACGGTGATTGCCAGCACTGACAAGATGCGCGTAACCGCTAGCGGCCTCGTGCATCCCTACAACACACAGACACAAATGCTGCTGTACAGTTAAACTAAATCCATTACGGCTGTCGTGAATAAAATGAAATGAAAAGTGTTGACCGCAGCATTAAATTTAGATCTGCTCAATGTTGCGCCATGACTTTATGCGTTTTTAGCGTTGCGCATCATAACCAATCACACACACACACACGAGTATGTTGAGCTTATGAATGCTATGGCCAATCAGAGGCATTCAGATGAGTTTTTTTGATCACGGCATGCACTCACGCGAATTATCTCATCATAAACAACAAAGGCAGATGTACATATGATGTAAGAGATTCAGTCATAAAACTGTGTATATAGACAGCTTTACTGATAATAAGGGTAGTTTTTTGAGTGCTTAAACTCGCGCTAGACTTATGTCAGCAATAATGTTTTTTGACAATGTAAGTTCTTTGCTCTTAGTTTGAATAAATGTAGAAGGTACAGGTAACAAAAAAATGAATTCATTACCTCATCCGTGAACATCCTCCTTCATAGCGACGTCTCAAGCTTCGCCTTTGTTATTGTTTTGAAAATGCAACCTCTAGTGGCGAAAACTTACATATTGTGCCTTTAACCTCAAAGACAAGTACTTCTAAACATCAACATGCAATACTATATGTGCAGGTGGTTTTCGAGCGACTTACCTCAACGTCCTGCAGGCTGAAGTCATTCTGGTCTTTGAAGTTAGCCGCGCCTGCGCTGAGCTCCATCAGCATTTTGCCGATCTCGGGCTTTATTGCTGTGGTGAGCCGGCTGGTCGTTTCCATGACATGTTCCTGCACGTCCTTCAGTTGCATAGCTGCTTTGGAGTAACGCGAGTCCCGGAAAACGCTGCCAAAGAGCTCGGTCAGGAACGCGCTTGCGCGGCAGAACGCATTCAGCGCGTCCAGGTATTTGGAGATGCCCTGCTGGATGTCCGCGATCGCCGTGGTGGCGCCTGGGGGCGGGGCGTGGCAGCCAGAAGGGGAGGAGCCTATGGTCGCCATGGGAGAAGGGGTGGAGCAAGAAGAGCCCAACGGGGCACTGAGGGTCCGGCTGAGTTCGGGCAACTGGAACTGCTGGTGCTGCTGCACTTTGTGCTTGGACCCGCCAAGCAAAAAGCGCAGCTTGTAGTCCATTTTACTTTCTTGTGCACTGCAACAATACATAAGTATTCAATGCGCCCAGGGAGTGTCGGTCCTCTCGACTTCACCTTCGAATGAGTTCTGGATGCCTAATTTGGGACTCCTGGAATCAAGTAAATAGATAGCTTAAAGATCCCATCAGAGGGGAAGTCATGACAGTATCCCGCTCTGGAGAGAGATGGAGAGCGGCACGATGGAAGGTTCAAGGAAATCTTGCAGCCCAGCTGCAGCTCCGGACGCAGCTCACATCAAAATGTTTGAGCAAAAACAAAGAAAAAAAGATCCCACTGAAAGTTAGTTTCCCTTAGAACTGGTTCACAGGTGCCTCATGGGAAAAAACGATCTAGCTTTAATCCTGGATGAAAATCCAAAGTGCATAATCAATCCTTCAAATGGAAGCGAAAAACCCTTCTTTCCGAACGCTTTCCGTAGGCCTCTAATAAAAATAGAAAAATCTTAAAAATCTCTCAGCAAAAAACAATATGAATTTTCAGAAGAGGAAAAACAGTGACAGAATTGGCGTGAGCTACGGGGTGATGTCGCCTTGGCACGTTGCGGGCCTGCGCCGCTCTGACGGATCCGGTCGGTCAGAAGGGTTGTGAGCGCCGTACAGCTGGTCAGGGTCGAGCGGGGGCCGGTTGAACAGACGCAGCTGCAGGGAGAGATCGTCGGGCTCCCTCTTGATCAGTTTCCAGTGCCTGAGGTAGTTAAAACTCACAACGGAAACAAATGTGCTTCCAGACAGAGGTCTCTCTGCAAACGCAGGCCGCAGCAACAAAAGCACAAACTATCTGTAAGGCCTCTCAGTCATTTCCTGCAAAAGAGACAAAGAGAGAATGTCAGTGAGCTATCATAGGGAGGATGTGTTTTGACATTTGTTTCCAAGCGTCTCCTGGAGATTTGATTCAGGCATTGGCTGTCAAACAGTGCACTGATTACAGTGTATTAGAGAGAGTTTCTCTGGTCATTAAACCATCAACTGTATGAGGCCTAAATTATACTCTTGCTGCATTTGTGTGCAAAAGAATCAAATATTTTCACAGTAATAAAAATGGTGAAAATCGTGTGCAAAGAAACCAGTGTCGTTAACTATAACAAAAACTACTAAAAACCGATTTTGGTAAAAAAATAAATAAATAAATAAAGCTGAATAAAAATTAAATAAATAATAAGTGAAAATGGAAACAAACTAAAATAAGTGTGCACTGAAGTACTACTAAAACTGAAAAATAAATGAAAGAAAAATTGAGACATTGAAATCTTTTTTTAAAAAGCACAAACTAAATTATTAAAACAAATTAAATACATAAACAAGCTATTTATTTTATATATATATTAATAAATACCATAAATAACACTGAAATAAAAACAACTTTCCTCGACAAGACACATGATTTGAGGATTCACTCATGTCAAATGGAAGTAAAACTATTAAAAACAGACTTCGGTAAATGAAAACTGAAATAAAAATTAAAAGAATAAAATGAAAAAACTTAAAAATCTAAGTGCACATTGAGGTACTAAAAAAATTAAAACTGACAAATAAATTAAAGCTAAATGGAGATGTGAATAAACTTTTTAAAAAAAGCCAAACCAACAGCTAATTCAGCTAATTCATAATATTAATAAACAATATAAATATACTAAAATAACAATGCCAATGTTTCCTCAACAAGACACATAATTTGAAGAATCGGTCATGTCAAATGGAGCAAGCTATATAACTATATTCCCCTAACAGAACACACTGAAACAACAAATCACAATGGGCTTCACGTCATGAAAAAACATTCGTTATTCAAACCTGACAGAACACTACAGGACCAGAAAGAGCACAGTATCCCACTGTCTGAAGAACAGGACAGGGCCTGTAGCCCATCATGATATCTGCAATTCAAAACCACCAGGTAAAACCCATGAGAGATGTATTGTTTCGGCCTGTCATTATGCAAAAAGTCCCGTTGGATTTGCATAAGGTGAAAAAAATATAATGCCACACAATTTTGCTCATTTTAACAACTAAAGTCGTCACGCTTCAGATGACAGCCTCAGGTGCTGGATTGTCTTTTATTGAACACAAAAACACATTCCTCTGTGAAACGTGCCACATTATACAAGACATAATTAGGAGGACTGACTTGACAACCAACAGACAAGCAGCTTTTGAAAATCAACAATTTTTCACATACCTAAAAGTAGGGCTGGGCAGCTTGGCCAAAAATATTATTACAATAAAAATCATTCAATGAGTATTTGTCACGATATTAATTTCATACTATTAATGAGGAAGGAAATCATTCCACATGTTTATTAGACCTCAAAAATGAATGCAAACATAACTTTGCATATGACTGAACTCCCATAAAACCCAGTAAATATGTTTTATTGTTTTCCCAAATTGTTGATTTTTTTGTTTTATTAAATTTACTGTTAAACATGGTATCCAGTGAAATTAATTCATAAAACTAAAAATTTAAATAACTTTTTAATCAATTGAAAATAGAATCTATAACAATATTACATTTTTAATTTCTCAAATAAGGTTCTAACAAGACAATAGAACATGTGCAGTATATAAATTAAATACGGATGAAAAAAAATGTATATATATATATATATACATATATATTAGTGCTGTCAAACGATTAATCGCATCCAAAATAAAAGTTTTTGTTTACATAACATATGTGTGTGTACTGTGTATATTTATTATGTATATATAAATACACTCAGATGCAGTAAATATTTTTTAAAATATTTACATGTATATACATTTATATTCTTAAATTTTATATCTAAATAAATTTAGCATATAAACATAACATTTTTCAAAAATATATACATGCATGTGTTTATATTTATATATACATAAATATACACAGTATACACACATATTATGTAAACAAAAACTTTTATCTTTTATTTTGGTTGTGATTAATTGTTTGACAGCACTAATATATATATATATATATATATATATATATATATATATACACACATACATAAACACAAACATACACACACACAATAATACTATTATTATAATAACTGTTATAATATACTGTATTATAATTATTATTCAAAATTATCACTGTGCTGCTGAATTAACACTACAGGAACTTGTTGTGCTGTTGAAGCAGCATAAAAACATTCCAGAAGTCCCTTCTGTTTATCTGCTGTGTTCCAGTGACCTCAAAATCTCACTTCCTTTCACAAACAACAAACAGTTATCTAGGAAAACACGCGCTCACATGCACAACGGGCCCAAACACAGACAAACACTCATGTCACCTTTAGAGGACAGAGACAAGCTCCTTCTGTGAGCCTTTCAGAAAGAGAAGAGCAGACGTCTGTCTCCTGTAAAAGCCCGGTCTTTGAGCCCATGACAAGGAATAGACGAGCGAAGTTCCTGTCTGTAAATCCCATGGATTAAAGTGTGTTTCAGTGCCAAGCGGGTCAAAGGGTTCACTGCTTAACCTGCTCAATAACACACAACAGTGGAAACAGTGTGGCACTCTTGGCACCTCGTACAGAACACCCTTCAGACACTCGACGAACGGGAGATGGCTGGGAAGCGCCCTGGTCGAAGATGAAAAGGAAGTCTTGTGATGATGGATCATCTGTGCTGAAGGTCTCGTGCTAAATAAAGTTCAGAACTTCCTCTGTCAGTGAGGCTTCTTGTATTGGCAAAAGCACACTACTAATATCGCTGTGCAGATGAACCATCAACAAACAATCAACCAGCTAGTAACAATGCATGCTTGTTTCCGTCCACAAAAACACCAAACCCACACGTAACAACAGAATAAGCAGCCAAAGATGTACACATCATGTTGGTGGAAAGAAACACAACAGTTAAAGGGACTGTTCACCCAAAAATTATTCCAAACAAGCCGTTTTGTCCCTACAAAAGAAAACCAATGGGGTACAAATCACTGGACCAAAACCCAGCAATCTGCACATCTAAACTACATTTTAAAGTATCAGAAAACACACTACAGCTGTTTCAACAGGTAAGCAGCAAGATTACATGGGCAAGTCAAGAGAAATTTTGATGACAAATATATTATCTTATTAATATATTACAAATTTTTAACTATATACTAATACCCACTAATGCTAAGAATGCATACTTGCATACTACACGCTGAACTACATGTTTGATTTCGTTAAGATTTTGTTATTTAAAAATAAATATAAATTCAAGTCTCACTGCAAGCTGCTTTAGATTAAAAAAAGGATAATCAGAATAATATAGACTTCCATTTAAAAGTTTGGGGTTACTTTTTTTTTTTTAAGACATTAATACTTTTATTCAGCAAAGATGCATTAAAATGATCAAAAGTGACAGTAAATACATTTATAGAAAATTCTGTTTTCTACTGTTTTCAACATTGATAATAATCAGAAATGTTTCTTGAGCAGCAAATCAGCATATTAGAATGATTTCTGAAGGATCATGTGACACTGAAGACTGGAGAAATGATGCTGAAACTTCATCTTTGATCACAGAAATAAATTACATTTTAACAGATTCATACAGGAAACAGTTATTTTAGTAATACTACTGTATTTTTGATCAAATAAATGCAGGCTTGCAGAGCAGAAGAGACTTCTTTCAGAAACATTAAAAAAAAAATCTTATCCCCAAACTTGTGAATGGAAGTGTTAATATCACACACCAACCATGCAGGTAAAAAGATATTTTCTGACTACTATATGGTCCTGCTATATGAAAGCAAACGGTTGCTGTGTTGTATTTCAGGGCTGGCGATGACGGCGAGGGCAGCTGTTGTTCATGATCCACCAGCCGCAGCGCAGTTTCTGTCGGGCAACACAACTGTCCTCATACATGAATGATAAAAAAATAAATAAAAACCCAACTGTCCACCCCACCAGACCACACTACAGCGCTGCTTTCCGCTCACAGGACACACTTTGAAAACGTCCTTCACATCTGTTACTAATGAAGCCCAGGAATGTTCCCCTCCGCACAGAAAGGTGGATCATTATCAGAGACAGAGAGGATGGCTTTCGTCAGAGGAGGACCAGAACATCATTTATCACGCAGACGAGCATTCAGACATAACCTACCTGCAGTGAGAGGCAAAATTCAGCTAGTTTGGGAAACTCGGCAAAAATGACAAACCGACAAACACGTTCAGCTGAATTCCACGAATGTTTTCCAGACAGGTTTTGGTCTGTTGTCCAACCCGAGCAAAAACACGTTTAACAAAATCTCTGGAAAAATATAAAAAAATTTTTTAAAAAAATATAGTGATGCATTGTCAAGTATGGTGACCCATACTCGAAATTGGTCCTCTGCATTTAGCCCATCCAAGTGCACACACACAGTAGTGAACATACACCCGGAGCAGTGGGCAGCCAATGTTCCAGCGCCCGGGGAGCAATTTGGGGTTTGGTGCCTTGCTCAAGGGCACCTCAGTCATGGTACTGCTGGTGCGGGAATCGAACCGGCGACCTTCTGATTACAAGCCCGACTCTCTAACCATTAGGCCACGACTTCCCCAAAACGTCACACTTCAAATAGTTTTCAGCTCTTGCTGAAAGCGGCTGTAAAACATCCAGCATTTAGGATGAGTCAGGATGGTCAACTAGTTATTCAACAACTGCCTACTAGATTAGAAAGTTTCTGCTTTTTTAGTGTATTAATTAATATTACTTAGCAAATTCAAAGAGAGCATTTTATTGTGCTGTTTAGCTCAAGGTTTCCCAAATTGGGGTATAAAGCTACTAATTTATTAAAACATAAAAATGCAAAATTAAAATTAATTATTTTAAAATAAAAAATGTAAAAAAAAAAAAAAAATTGTAAAAAAAAAAATAAATAAAAATAATATATATACACACACACACACATATATATATATATATATATATATATATATATATATAAAAATAAAACATTAAATCTTTATTTGTTTACTAGCATTTCATGCGACTATTAAAGGATGTCAGAAAATTAATTAAATGCTAACTTTAAATATTTATAAATATTTTAGGTCAACAGCAACGAAAAAAAAGTTTGGGAATCGCTGATTTTGAATTGTCACCACGGTAAAACCCTATCTAAGATGTTGCATCGCTGAATTCATCCCCTTTAAACTAAAACTACCAAACCAGCATAATTATTTAGGGCTTCTTAATACAAACTCAAGTCTATCTTAAGAAACACAAGAAAATTATGCTGATTTATTCATTTTAGTTTGAAGAGGATGAGATGCAACTTCTTGGAGAGGGTTTTACTGTGCAAAAATAATCTAATATTAATGCAACAAATTCCCCTCTCTTTGAACATTGTGTTTATGTCATGTCAACATATGAAATATATTTATAATATAAAATTATAACTCAATTTATGACCATTGACATCCTATTCTCACTAGTTTATATAGAATAAAGGCCTTGCATTACAGTGATTTTTTTCCCCTCTTCATGTTAACCTCTTAACCGTGGTAAAATCACCGTAAACTTGCTTTCTTGCATTAATCATGTCACTCTGCTTCTGAAAGCTGTCTGTTTCTTGTCATTTCACCTCAAGGATCAATATAATATTTCTTTTAGTAGATCTATTTATGCGCCCTTAAGTGCTACACTGACTCCAGAGCGGCTGTGGGATTATTTCAGGAGTTTCCCATTCAGAAGACAGACAACAGGGGAACACAACACAAGTGTTACACACAGCGGAGACCCCCGTATCCACACATGTGCTGCGTGCAGCTGTCAAGTGTGCTTATGTCAGCACACAGTCCCTATAATCATCAACATTGATCAGTACCTTTGACACAAGCCTGTTAAACACAAACAACAGTAGAAAAGAAAACAAGTTTTTTTTATCATGAAACCAGAACTGACAGCAACAATACCGGACTAACAATACCAGACCAACCTTTGCAGATCCTCAGAAATGAAAGAATGCAGTCGTTCAAACCTCGTGTCTCTCCAGAATTCCTGTTTTAGACGCGTCTCAGACCCAGTAAGAGCGTATGCCCCCTGAATTCAGACCCCTGCTTCAACTCACGACTCCATTTCAGCCGTACGCCAAAAGAGAGCACGGCTCGGGTTTCACACGCACGTGGTGCATTGTGGGAACGATGGCCATCTCTGCGGCTTGGCTCGGTAGCAGGCCTGACGTGGAGGAAAACTCCACTGGGTGACTGTCTGAGGACGCTGTGATTTTTGTGATGGAAACGGTTTCTGTGGTCCTGCGGTTTCTAAATGCAGCGTTCGGATATAAAACTGTAAGGATGACAGGCATGTTAAAAACAAGTTCGATTATAAACGTGCAAAGCGTTTCCCTGCTCTCCAGTTCATCTGGCCATATCCTGCATGTTTCCCAAAGCCAAACACATTTCACATTCCTTGATACCCAACAGAACTGAACCGGACACCATAAAAATAAGCCACAACTTTATGAGCTCTGGCCGGGTTTATGCACAGCTCTCTGTTTGGAGCAGTGTTGTTATTGTTTACTGAAACTAAAACTATTAAAAATCACTTTCATTAATTTAAATAAGGCAAAAATAAAAAGTAAATATTTGATAAAAACTTCAATAAAAATAAGTAATGTTGACCTGGCACCTAACTGAAAGAAATAAATTAAATAAATAAATAAAAATGACAAACACACATAACAAAATAACTTAACACCAAAAATGTAATGAAAATAAAAATGAAATATAATTCAAATATTAATAAATATTACAATAGTATATTAATAATACTAAAATAACACTGCTTTGGGCTAGGAAATGCATAAGTAAAAAAAATAAAATAAAAAATTTTAACCTTTAAGATGATAGTATACATATGTCAATTACGTGTTCGATTCGACACGATACAACACTCAACATGACACTTGTCATGAATCGTGACGTATCATGATGATATATCAAAAGCTAAAAATTATCAAGCTGATTTTTCTGCAAGTAAAAATAAAAACATTTAATGATAAATTAATTTCACATTTTCCAATGAAAAAGTACACTACTAAACACTATTCACCAAAAGGAAACTTTCATGAAACTTTCATTTTCATTAAAAGAGCTTTGATATTACAACGATATTAACAATAATGTGTAATCGATAATCTGCAAGAACGCAATGGAAGAGATTAGTAGGTTTGAAACTATTAATTTTATTCCATTTAAATAATATATCGGCCACCAAAGCACCTTAAAAACAGAAATTATGCAACCCAAACACAATACACAATCATTTTTTCTTTGAAGTGAACACCTGTGTTATTTTAGCTATGAACAAAAATCATATTCATTTTTCATGACAGAAGATTCTGAAAATGCAAGTGCCATTATGGTGGTACAGTGATGCTATCAGATGGTGATACTACGGTACAGAATGATTAAAATTCACATACCAAGGTATTTACAAGGTGTTCTTTAAAGTATCTCGGTGCACCACGAAAATACCATGGTACATGACTTGAAAGCCATGGTGGTACTAACGGCATCACATCCAAAAACATAGAAACACCATAATACAGTCTAGTGAGCGAACATCCATAACACTGTCAAACATGATAAACGCCGTGTGTCTGGTGTTCACGATTTTAGCAGCGCTCAGGAATATTAATGAAGACGAGACTGCTTGGGGGTTTTTTTCCTCAGGAAATTATACATGAGGGAAAGTAGACAAGCAAACGAATTTAGACTAGTTACCTCAGAAACCAAACAGCAAGAAACTACCCCATGTAAACCCCGTCCAAAGCCATCACAGCTCCAGATATCAGGCCAACCCAAGCATCTAAAACTGTACGACGGTAACGATTCGGGTACAGGAATGCACAAAACATTTAGAGTTAATGTGCATTTGCTCATCAACATCATTACTATAAACCTGTAAGGGTTCTGGCATGCCAAACAAGATTTTAATTGCTCAAATGACACCTAATTAATTCAGAAACCACATTTCCTCATACATTTGGAGATCCAACAGAAATCCCAGATCCATCACTAAACAGCAATTTAACATTAAACAAAAACATTCGAGGGAAGACTTTCCTCTCGTGGCCTTTGGCAAACTTGGAACAGTGTGACCTCTGCAAACACAAAGCTTAAGACAAAAGAGTCTTGCATTCATGCTGAATGACCTCATTGCTTACTACAAGCGGTCCTGACGGCTCCGATTCTGCCGTGGATAAACTGGTAACAGTGAGAGAAGTCATTTATTTTGAATGTGCTCTTTGTTCCTCAAAATCCTTGGTTTTGGCTAATGAGAAAACAGCAGCGTGCGCGTGGAGGAAAGCCCTGGTGAGAGGCGTCTCATGAGGACATGTTTGCGAAACTCAATCCTCGGTGAAACTCGCTCAAACTCAGAGTCCTTCCTGCAACACCTGTTTTTCAGATGACATCATCGGCGAGTTGCTGGACGGCTGATCTGCTTTCTAAAGATTTTCTGATAGGAAAATTTGAGGGGGAGAAAAAAAATCCCTAAAAATCTGAGATAATAAATGGATAAGATGCTGTGCAATTCATATACTGATTTCTATTGATTGAAGAGGAGTATCAAATACAGATTAATATCTATTAGCACAGAAAAAAAGTATATCATCTTCTGTTGCAATAATCAGCAATATTCTATTTTAATATTTATGTCAACATGCAATCTACTCTATTTAGTCATGTTTCTGGTCTTACAGTGAATGATTTATCAGTCCAAATTGTTCCAAAGAGAATAAACTTTTCTTTATAAATTGTAATCAAAATGTAACAACTTCCTCCGCCTCTGAAACAACTGTATTTTTTGGTTGACGTAACGAATCCCTCCTTCGCTACATCCACCTGACACCAATCTAGTGCATAACACAAAATAGCACTCACGTAAATCCTGATAGATCACATAAAAGTCCTGCTCTACATTTTTTTGGATGAGAAAATGGTAGGGTTGGGCTGACTACTGATTAATATAATAAGCTTTGTTCTTTGTTCGTTTCTCTTTGTAAAATTTGAGAAATTCAAACAATAGATGTGGTTTTGATGCTCTTTAATGTGGTGTGACAGATTGCTGCTGCTGTAGCCGCCTCAGTTCAAGCAAACGAACCGATCATCTTTCTTTTTACTACTAGTTATAGAATGAAATAAATGTGAGCATCAGGTGTTATTAAAAGATACAGTACAACTTGTTTCATGTCTCATGTGATCGCTCAGTGTTTCACCTGTGGAAAGACAAATAAAACAGCTTGTAAACAATGTCATTTAACGTTAGCTAGAAAAAATATAGCCTATATAAATGTATGTACATTTATGTGTTTTTTTTCAAAAGTTTTTTTTTACTTATTTTTACTTAACCTGTTAACATTCTCATTCATTATATGTAGGGCTGAGCGATATGGCCAAAAAAAATATCACGATAATTTTTTTCATATCAGTCAATATCAACGATTATCACGATAAATGTCAAATTTTTATTTTTTTCAAGTTTAAAGACAGATTTTTGCTCGAAAGTTAAAGTTGTAGAAACCAGATAGTTACTTGTGGTTTTAAACTACTCTTTATGGTCAGAACATGACAAACACTTCATGTTTTTGAATTCTTTACACTTTTTCAGTCATTTTTCCTTAACAAAATAAATATATTAGTAGAAAAATTGATTTCTTAGTTTCTGCATGTTCTAAATATGATTAATATTGTTTCAAATTAAGAAACAGGTTTGTGTTGCCTGTGTTGTGTTGCTTGTGTTGTAGGAAAACCAGTATTCTAAATGTGACTCTGGACCACAAAACCAGTCTTAAGTCGCTGGGGTATATTTGTAGCAATAGCCAAAAATACATTGTATGGGTCAAAATTATCGATTTTTCTTTTATGCCAAAAATCATTAGGACATTAAGAAAAGATCATGTTCCATGAAGATATTTTGTAAATTTCTTACCGTAAATATATCAAAACTTAATTTTTGATTAGTAATATGCATTGCTAAGAACTTC
>JAFVLL020035825.1:0-90310 GCA_021397915.2 Tor tambroides | reverse complement strand
TTTGTTTGTTTGTTTTGTTTTGTTTCTTTTTTTATTGTTGTTTTTTTTCTTTTTTAGAAATTAATACTTTTATAAAACATTTATTCAGCAAAGACCCATTACATTGATCAAAAGAGACAGTAAAGACATTTAAAAAGTTACAAAAGATTACTATACATATTACTATATTACAAGTAAATGTTGTTCTTTTGAACTTTGTATTCATCAAAGAATCCTGAATAAATGAACTACGGTTTCCACAAAAATATGAAGCAGCACAACTGTTTTGAACACTGATAATAATCAGAAATGTTTCTTGAGCAGCAAATCAGCATATTAGAGTGATTTCTGAAGGATTGTGTGACACTGAAGACTGGAGTAATGATGCTGAAAATTCAGCTTTGATCACAGGAATAAATTACAGTTTAACATATATTCACACAGGAAACGGTTATTTAAAATTGCAATAATATTTCACATTTATACTGTATGTTTGATCAAATAAATGCAGCCTTTATGAGCATGAGACTTCTTTCAAAAACATTAAAAAATCTTACCAACCCCAGAGTTTTGAACAGTAGTGTAGTATATCAGTTTGTCCACTACTAAATACTTTTCTGTGGAAAATGCATGTTAATGTGCCTAAGTGTTATTGTTTGTTAGTCACTGTCAACATGCAGTGTAAATATACTGTCAGTCGTTCTGTTATAAGTGATTGATTTAAAACCCCTCACATTACCAGCAACTCACAATTGATTCCAGTACAGCTTGACGTTTAGCTAAGCTAATGATCACCCTGATACACATGCTTTAGTAAACACCATTAATGAGTTAATTACAGATAGCCAATAGCTTTCCCATGAACCTTTTCAACACTTTCTGGTTCTTTGGTGAAGTGCAGACAAACTTGTTTTGATAGACCGATTAAAGAAAACTGTCCGTCAGTCTTTAGAAGGGAAATATTAAACCTCTTCTGCCATTGACAAACTTCAGTTGTGGTATCAAACGGCTCCACTTTGACCTCAGTGTTACAGCGGACTGAAATTAGCCGCTGTTGTGGTCTCGGTGATATTGTGTTTCAAAGCAGTGTTTTTCATCCTGTCATCTCTGTGAATGGAGAAGGGAATCTGTACAGTCACTCCTTGTTTTCTCAGAAACTTCATATGTGCTCGTATGAAAACATCGGAGGCTGAGCTGTTGGTTTTACTGACAGGAAAATGCAGCTGGTTTTCAGACGGGGCTTTTTCTGGCTGCCATGCGTAGTATTTCTTACATGACTTTGCTATGTTTGACGTTCAATTTATTGGGAGTCGGATTTATAACAAAAAAACAAACAAAAAAAAAACAGATTTTAAAAAATAATTATCATTGTTTTATTTTTAAAACATCAAAATATGATTTTTAATATTGTTATTATTATTAAATCCAATTATGTGTAAAAATATTGTTTGTTTCAGCCAGCTTTTTTATGGTCATGCATTGGATTTCTTACATGACTTACTATGTTTGTTAGAGTTAGAGTGAGTCAGATTGATCTCAGAAATGAGAATTTTACTTATTTTATTTTATTTTATTTATTTATTTATTTAATCTTTAATTATATTTTTTAAATATTTAAGTAGTTGTTGTTGTTGTTATTGTTATTATTATTATTATTAAATCTAATTAAGTGTAAAATTATCTTCATCTGGACTGCAGCCAGGGCTTTTCTGGTCATTCATTGGATTTGTTACATGACTTTACTATGGTTGATGTTTATAGTGAGTCAGAATTATTATCCCAGAAATTAGATTTTTTTTTTTAATTTATATAAAAATATATAATATTTAATTAAAATATTTATCTTAAATATAATCAAATATATTTATTATTATTATTATTATTATTATTATTATTATTATTTAAAAATCCAATTGTGTGTAAAAAGTCCTTATTTTTGGTGGTCTGACTACATAAGGAGTCAGATAAAATTTGCACATCTAGTTTTAAAGTCATTTGTTACACTGAAAGGTTAAAAGGTTGAGCAATTTGCATTGTGGGATGTTCAGTTGTACACTGCAGATTTTTTTGATTTTCGCTTCAGTTAGATGCATATAAAACAGTTGAATGCTGTGCAAACTAGTGTGTAGTATGTCATTGCAAACATGCCCATAAACACTTTTGTATTGTTGAATTTCATCCTCAGATTTGCGGCGGATGGCCGGTTGCTCAGGGGCCGCTGAAGGATTAATTAAATGCTCTTTAGAAAGAGTCTTGACTATCGGTCTGTTACAGATGCTCCTTCCCAGCAACAGATCCCATAACTCCATAAACGCGCGGGTGCAGACACAGAGCGGTGCGCTGACCCCCCGCGGGTCTCTGGCTGCTCAGACAGCAGGAGTGTAAGTGGATATCAGTGACGGCTCGCGTTAAACCCCGCAGACACCTCTTTCATCACTGATGCGGCCGCCAGTGCTGCTTTTTCCTCTTTTTGTGTTCTGCATGATGCATACAGAAATGTGAACTGACTTGAATGTTAGTATTAGTGTAAACTAGGGGTTCCCAAACGATTTTGTCAGCCGAACCCCTTAGACATAAAATAATTACTTGCAATCCTCTTGATATTTTGTGTTATGTAACTTAATGGCACATTTGTTCAGGGTTCTCTAATGTCAGTTAATGGTCACATGATGTGCTATAAATATTCAATCTTTTTTTTTTTTGGTAAGTGCTTTTATTTTGATTGGATTTTAAAGTGGATTCAATTCTCTTTTCAGTTGTGATAATTGTGAAGTCCACAATAGGTTCTGGTGTTTTAGGAACCCAATCAAGTTGAATAATAATAATAACAACAATAGCAATAACAATAATAATAATAACAGTATTATTAGTAGTAGTAGTACTACTACTACTACTACTACTACTACTACTATTTAATTTGGATGGGTTCCTAAAATACCAGTGTTAATAAAAATAATAATAATAAAAATAACACAATAAATAAATGCAATCAATTTATTATTATTATTATAATTATATTTATAATTATTATTATGTTTTAAGAACCCACATTTAATCAATCAAATTTAATAATAATAATAATGATGATTAATAATAATAATTTTAACTCTAATTATAAAAGTTAAGACAGAAATGCATTACTGTTTTGTTACAATTGTACTATAAAATAAAAAACATTTTATAATTATTTTTATAATTATTTTGTTAAAATATACAATACTAATATTGATGTTTTAAATGTTCAAACCCTTGAGCTTTTAGCTTTTCAAACCTCAAGCTTTTATTTTGGCGGACGACTGGTGAAATGCTGTAAATGTCTGTCCACAGAAATGTTGCAAATTATGCAAAGATGTAATAAAAATTACGTTGTGTTCGCAAATGCGTATTAACCTCGTGAGACGCTGAAAACACTGGATCCCAAGCTGCTCGATCACGTGTAAATGAACACAGTGCTGTGCTTCACTCTGAAACGATAAACACGCTATATCACTCAATATCCTTAATTAGCTCTTCATCAGCTTACAAACCTCGATTTATGAAACCCTTGAGTAAACGAGTGTACTTTAGCAAAACAGTATTACTTTCCTTTTAGTTCCTTTTAACCTAAACAAGACATGTTTGTGAATGCAAACACTTACAGCACATGTGACGTTGAAGGAAGCTCTGTCACCCCCTCGAGCCCTGAGTTTTTTTTAAATAATGCACAACCGTGAGCTTATAATATGTTGTCAAGCAGCACCGTCTGCACTCATGTGCATGTTTCTGGACGTAATGTTCCCATCTTTCACTCATTGTTCCTCACACACACACACACCTCCTGATCGCTTTCATTTATCTCCCCTCAGCGTTACACCAGAGGTTGTGCCATCTGCTCAAGTCCATAAACACGACCGGCGCTAGCAAGGACCGAACAGATCTGCGCTGATTGTTACATCTCGCACAATAATTCAATCTCGCGCTTGGCTCGTCTGGAGCTGGAGGAGCGGATCTGTCTGCCTCTCGGGATGTTTTGGTCTGCGGGGATTTAGTTAGACGAGCGCCAGGGGATTTGAACCCATGACCTGTCGGGATGCTCTTGCCGCCTCGGTCGCTCTGCGCAGGACCCATCAAATCCTGTAGTGGATGCTGGAAATTGATTTGGAAAGGCGCACCTCTCTGAAATCTTTCTAGAGTTCAAGAGTGCAATCTGAAGGAGTAGTTAATCACGCACTTCATGAATAATTATCCTCGTTCTCTATTCATTGTCACTGATGCAAGAAAACAGACTGTTCCCTTATTAACCAGAGGAACATTTTTCACTGTTTTGTGCTGCATAATTAGGAGCGACCCAAGACATTTAGTAGCAAGTCAATGAAATGTCTTTGTGCAAACAATTAAAATCTGCTGTTTTCATAATTATATTCAGTTTGAGAGTTGCATGTAAACATGAAGTACACTATATTGCCAAAAGTATTGGGTCGCCCCCTTCCAATGAACAGGTTTGACTACTTTAGTAATTTCCATGAGTACAAATCTTAATGTTAAAGCATATAATGATATTCTAGGAAATTGTGTGCTTCTAATATTATAGCAGCAGTTTGGACAGGACCCTTTTCTATTCTAACATGACAATGCCTCTGTGTATAAGACAAGGTTCAAAAAGAAAATGATTGATTGAGTCAGTGTGGAAGAACTTGACTGGTCTGCATAAAACCAAGTCCTAATCCCAGTTGAACACTGGCTCTGGTGTGACTGTAAATGCAGACCTTGAGCCAAAAACTCATCACCAAACACCAATGACTTGTACATACACTTTATAGACAAAAGTATTGGGACACCCCCTTCTTTAGAATAGAAAAATGCACTTCCAAATCTGTGGCAACAACGATGGGAACATTATTCATGTATTTAAAAATTGTATTTCCATCTCTGTTGCAGCAGTTTTGGAAGTGTCTAAAATGACTGAACCCATATGTACAAGTCATTGGTGTTTGGTGATGAGTATATAATATAAATTGGTGAAATGCTGTATATACAGTTGCAAAGATATATTCTCATGTTTGTGGTTCTCTAAATCCAGTTAGTGGTTGCATGACATTAAAATAAACAGATAAAATTATGTAATCTTACTGTTAAGTGTTTTATTTGGACTTTGTAGCTGGACTTTAAAGTAGACTCAAACTTATTATTATTAATATTTATTATTATTATTTTACAATTTGATTGGGTACTTAAAACATATCAGTGTAAATGTCATAATAATGTTTTAATTATAATCTAATTCTAATAATCTAATTCTAAAAATGAAGACAAATATATTTAGTGCTGTTAAACGATTAATCGCGATTAATCGCATCCAAAATAAAAGTTTTTGTTTACATAATATATATTTGTGTACGGTGTATATTTATTATGTATATATAAATACAAACACATGCATGTATATATTTAAGAAAAATGTTATATTTGTATATTAAATACATTTATATATAATATAAATGATGTAAATATAAAAATATACATGTAAATACATGTAAATATTTTCAAAATATATACTGTATGAGTGTGTATTTATATATACATAATAAATATACACAGTACACAAATATATATTATGTAAACAAAAACTTTTATTTTGGATGCGATTAATCGCGATTAATCGTTTAACAGCACTGAATATATTACTGTTTATAACTACAGTTGTACTATAAAATAAAAAATGAACATTTCATAATAATTATGATCATTTTTAGCTACAAGTTACCATACTAATTTGCTTTTAAAAATTTAAATCCTTATGAACACATAATAAATCCTATTTATTATTATTAATGTTTTAAATCATTGTTAAAATGAAGACAGAAATATATTACTGCTGAAAATTGTACAATAATGATGATAATTAATTAATAAAATAGAAAAAATAATAAAATAATAAATTAATTAATTATAAATTACTACTAATAGTTATGTTTTAACTAATAAAAATGTAGACAAATACATTACTGTTGAAAACTATATAATTATAAACAATTGAAGAAAATATTGTTTTAACTCATAATAATGAAATATATTGTTGTAAAATGAATTTATTATTATTGTAAACATTTTGTTTTGCAGTGCAAGTTACAGTACTAATATTTATTTTTAATTTCTTCACATTCAAACGTTCAAACCCTTGAGTGTTTACTATTTAAAATCTTCAAACTTTTATTTTGGTGGAATAATATTGGTGAAATGTTGTAAACTGTCTCCAAAAAGGTTGGAAATTATGTGAATGTGTAAAAGTGAACATAGTGAATTTTGCATTCACAAATCCATGTTAAATCTACAGAGATGGAGTTGGCTGCATTGTCTAACTGTATATTTGATGCATAAATTAGTAGGTTTATGCTATAAAGTACAGTATAGAATGCTATTTGTTCTTGTCTTTTGCAACTATAAACTAGCTCAGAAGATTAACTGACATGTGTTATTATTTAAAATAGAAAGGTCAAGCGGTGAATGCTGCACAGCTGTAAATGGTCTCTTTTAAACTGAAACCCTACAAGTCAAGGACACGAGTAAGCATCCAGCTTATGAGCAGGAATTAGTGTGGAGGAGTGAAGAGACATCTGCTCGTCTCTCGGGGGTGTTCTCTGGAGCTCAGGGCTGGGGTGGATGATGGGACGCCGGACGCTTCGTGGGGCATCATGACATGATTGGCCACAAGCTGTGAGGATGTGCTGAGATCTCATAGGAAAGAGCACAAACACGCGATGTGAAGAGGACCCGGACAGAGCTGCAGTAGATGCTCCTTAAACCCATTGTTCCTTTGTGCTCTTAAGGTCTGTTTTTAAGGTAATCCTTAAAGATGGGTTTAAGCAGCCAGTTGTGAGCATAACAATAGTCATCTCAGACACACCTAAAGTCTGTTCATGGATCTTATTCTTTGTATCTCTAACATGTTTTGTGTTTTGAGTTTTTATAGTTAAGCTGATATCAAAAACAGTAAAAAAACAAACAAAAAAAAAAAACAGTAAAATTGTGAAATCTTATTGCAATTTCTAATATTTGTTTCCTATTTTAATATACTTTAAAATGTAATTTATTTCTGTGATCAAAGCTGAATTTTCAGCATCATTACTCCAGTCCTCAGTGTCACATGATCCTTCAGAAATCATAATAATATGCTGATTTATTATGAGTTTTGAATCTGTTGTGCTGCTTCATATTGTTTTTTGGAACATGTGATACTTTTTTCTTTGATTTTTTTTTTTTTTTTTGATGAATACGAAGTTTAAAAGAGCATTAGTTCAAAATAGAAATCTTTTCTAACAATATAAGTCTTTACTATGACTTTTTATTCATTTAACACATCCCTCCTGAATAAAAGTATTAATTTATTTAAAAAAAAAAGAAAAAATGTACTGACCCCAAACTTTTGAATAGCATTTGTAACACACAAATTATTTTTTTAATAAATGCTGTCTTTTTTAACTTTTTACTAATCAGAGAATCCTAAAAAAAAATCACATGTCCCAAAAAAATATGAAGCAGCACAACGGTTTCCAACATTGATCATAAATCAGCATATTAGACTGATTTCTGAAGGGTCATGTGACACTGAAGACTGGAGTAATTATGAAGGTTTTTAAGTAAATCCTACAAGTTATTTTATTTTATTTTTTTCAGTGTAGAATCTAAAAACATTTTAATCTTTTAAAATCTAATCAAATAGAAGTTTAATAATTTCATTTATTTTCTGGCAAGTTAAAACATGAATGAATATGGAACATGGGAAAATTAGTAATATACTGTACCTTCAAAATAATGTTTTAAATGTATTATTATTGATTAATAAGTTATTTAATTAATAATAATAATAATACTTTAAGAAGCACTGTGCTAGTGAACTTTTATTTTGGCGGTTGTATTAAAGAACTTTGAGTTTCTTTGTGTTTTGTTTATTGTTGTTGTTATGTGTTTATATAATGTCCCTCAGAAATCCTTCAGAAGTCATTCTTATACTGATTTGCTGCTCAAAAAAATCTTATCAATGATAAAATCTGCTGTTGTGATTTTTTTTGTGTGTGAGAAAATGAATTCTTTGAAAGTTCAAAACAACTGCATTTATTACATGAATAATAGAATCTTTTGAAATAGAATCTTTTGTAACATTATAAATGTCTTTACTGTGACTTGATTGATTGGCAGCAGCTCTTTTATATTATTCACCCATCAGTCAGCAACAATTACCCTCACACACCTGTGGGTGATCGATAGGTGCGTAGGATAAATGACCAAAAACATGGTCAAAAGCATCCAAGGAAAAATGATATTTCCACATGAGAGGGATATGGAGTGATGTGGGCTGTTGTGGTTTAAAATGGCCATGCATTATTGCAAACATTGATCATATGTGTCAACTGTGGCTCATGCATTCAGAGTGGGAGCTGTTTTATAATATTATTAATTCTTTGCACTGATGTCAGACACATCATTTGTTATAAAAGACTTGCTCTACTTTCACATGAAGAGAAAATTATTTATTTGTGAAATACTTCATTCAAAAATGATATTCCCACATGGTTTATATTTCCCCAAATCAATTTGAGTTTGATCAAACCCATACGCTGATATTCAGAAGTAACACAGAGGTTTGGTTTTTCCATGAGAAATGTAGAGTCAGAAAAAGACTGCAAGTCAAATATCTGCTCATATCTAAATAGAAATAGAAAAAATTTCATTAACTTCTAGGTTGCGTGTGTGGGGATGGATGTGGATGCGGACGGTTGGGGGTTTGCTGATGCTCATTTTCAAGCTTCATTTCCCAGATTGATTTTTTTGGGATTTAGACAATAATGCCTCATCAGATGTGCAGACGGAGAGATAGAGAGAGAGGATGTTTCATGCTTTACTGAACCGTGATTACAGTAAAGTACTCTAGAAGTGCTTTGTGGTGTGATATAGGAAGAAAAACTCAAATGTAATATCTGAGTTTAGAGCCGCTTGGTTCGTTTAATTAGTGTCTCTTCTGTCTCCATTCTCACAGACGTTCTTCACAGTTATTTCTTGTTGAATTCTGTCCAATACTCAAAACAGCTACCTTTTCTTAAATAGGGACACTTTTAGAGAAGTTTAATGTTCCTTTAACAGATTAGGTCCCACCTTTAACAAACAAAAATAATTTTGCGGATAATACATCTCAACAGGGTGTCCGTTAAAAGAGTGTTTTGGGTTTATTAAACTTTAAGCTCTATGGACAGAAAAGGTTTAGCATCAGTTGAATCGTCAAATGGCGTTCAAACTCCATTTCAGGACCTTTAGATGACTTGATTAATCAATGGCGCCAACAGAATTTGTGCGTTTTGAAGGGATAGTTCACCAAAAAAGGAAAATTCAGTCATCGTTTACTCGACTTCATGTCTTTCAAACCTGTATGAGTTGCTAGCCATTGACTAGTATGTAAAAGTTTGTTTAAAAGAAAACAAAATCGAACTTAAAATATGTTAGTAACATTCTCCCCCGGTTTCACAGACAAGGCTTAAGCCTAGTCCTAGACTAAAATGTAAGTCTGAGCTGTTTCAACTGAAAGAAACTTGCTCTGACTGATCTTAAAATATATTGGTGCCTTTGTTTTGTCTCAAGATGCACACCAGTAATGTTTTTTCCTAAGCACGTTTATAACAATTACTTAAATGTCCTAATTGAACTGTGATCTAATCCTGGCTCAGTCTAAGCCTCGTCTGTGAAACGGGGCCTCTGTGTTTTACAGATTTAAACAAATATGCATTTAAACGTCTATATCCAAGTCCAGTCACTACTGTTACTATAAGATGTTTTATTGCCAAATACCACCAGTTAAATCAACGTCATACAGAATCCTGCATGCTAATCACATGCCGCAGAAAATTTATCACATTTACATTCTCCACATGCTGCAAACTGCAGTCAGAACAAACAGATAGTAACAGTTGGCCCACCCAGACAGGTGAATGTAAACCGTTTAAGCGAGTGTAAAGTCTCGTGACGGTAGCAGCTCTCGCTGTTTGCAGACCTTTTCAGCATGGTGCAATAAAAAGTGAGAAATGCACTTGCCTTCTGTTCAGCTCTACATCCCTGTTACTGTAAGCTTGTGAGAATGTTGTTGTTATGTTGGGCGTCTCTCAGGACTTGACCCTATATTTGGGATTGAATTTGTAAACTTTGTCCTAGAATCCCAGATTATGTTCTGTGTTAAATACAAGCTCAATTAAAAAGTATAAATATGCAAATATTGTGCAGTGTATATATACAGTTCAAGATGTCTTTGTCTTTTTAGCTGTATTTTGTAGGCTAGAGAGCTGTGACGCAGTTGTGGAGTCCAGTCTGGGATGTGTGGGATGATTTGAGGCGAAAGAAATTAAAGGTAAATTATGCTTAAAAATCAGTTTGTGTGCATTTTGCATGATGTATTCATGTTTTAGCTACAGCAGGACTCATTTTGCGTTGGATGCTCATATAAAAGAAAAGACGCCTCTATAGAAGAGTCCATCTTGACCCGTGCTTAGAAAAGTGTCTGTGCATTCACTTTAGAAAAGGCCTGGAAAACAATCTCACCTGGAGAGATGATCATATGATTTGAACTGAAAACGCTTTGCGAGGAATATGTTCAGTGGTTTAAATCTTTAGATTTGTTCTCTGTCATTGCTATTCTTTGTAAGCTGCTTTGGAAAAAATATATGTTGAGAAAATGCTATGACGATGGAATAAGGGAATTATTATTTATATCTTTTGTACCTGCTTAATACAATAAACCTTTGTCAGGATTGATGTTGCATTGAATTTTACGCAGATAAAATAAAGGCAGTGAGGAGTAGACTTAAAGTCTTTACAATACTGTACAGGTTTCACAACTCACTACTTTCTAACTGTTTATGGAGTCTTGAACATTTTTGTAAAAGCCTTTTGTCAGCTGAACAACTGACATGTTCAATCCATTGAATGCACTGTACTCCTCTATCCTCACAGCCTCGCTCCTGTCAAAATGAAGTATGGTTATAGGTCTTTTCTGCCCACTTTGTTTTTATGGTCAACCCTAAGTGCAAAATTGATTAGCAGCAAAGATGCTGTGATTCCTCGTTCCTTCTGCCCTCCAGACGTCATCACATGAAGAAAAGCAAGTAGAAAGAGTAGCCACATACATAAATGTCACTATTCCTACACTCTACAAAATTCAGGGGCCCTTTACCATAGCTTAAATTACTGCATGGTAACAAGTTAAACCTTCTGATTTATTGATTTAATTGAACCTTTTAAGTTGCAAACATTATTTTGATCTATTGACAATGTTACAAATTGGTATTGTGTGTAAGTTTCATAAAAACTCTTGCATAAATTAAAAAGTTACAGAACTTAATGAAATTGTATTGATAACTGAAAATTGGCCAGTGGCTTTCTAGTTCCAAGCACGCTTTGCATCGGACTGGATAAGGAGAATAAATATTGAAAATAAGTGTTTTTTGATGTGCTTTGTGTTACATGCCTCTCTAGTCTAGGGTCAGGAAGGGGCTAGCAAGGAAATTTATAAATGCAAGCCAGAAGAAAAAAAAAAAAAAAAAAAAAAAACTTTTAATAGGCAATCAGAGACTAACCTGAAAAAGGTCGAACTGCTAAAACACAACAACAGGAGGATGCACCAACCCCATCCCTTGTTCATAATGACGTACTTCCACAAAGGTCTAGTACCAAGGATGATGCATCTTGAGTTATCAAACCCTTCCTTTTTTATATTCTCAATGCCAACACTGATAGGTTCATAGGATTTCAACCATGTTAACCAATCACAAAGGAGCAGGGACACTGATAGGTTCACAGGCTGGCATGACATCAGCCAATCATACCTGGGCTATACCTTACCCGGCTACATTCATGCTACAAACGGTTGAACATGGTTGAACATGATTTCATTTAGAAGTCATCTTAACTTCAAAGCACTTGTTTTTAGAGTGTATATCTGACCCACAGTGTCCTCTTGACCACCATCTGTCCCAGACATCTATAACGTTACATGCCTGGCTGGACGTTCCTCACGACACTGCTGGATTGGTCACACAAGCTTGGCTATATCACAGTAACCCAACGCCTTCTCCAGAGAGCGTCTTTCCACAATTCCACAATAGGACCACTCAGCACCATAGGATCACAGCTTGACTCTCGGTGTTTTCCCCCAAAAGCCACATTTTGATTCCAACAAAACCGCACAGATCGGATTCTAATCTCCTTGCCTTCACCTCAACTCTGGCTTTGTGTGGCTTGAATGACAAGGAGTGATGGAGAATCTGTTGCGGTATTAGTGGTCTTAATGTACCACTAAAGCAGTGCAAATGCAATTCCTGGAGGGCCACAGCACTGCAGAGCTTAGCTTCAACCAGCTCCAAATCACACCTGCTTGGAAGTTTCTAGTAATCCTGAAGACCTTGATTAGCTGGATCAGGTGTGTTTGATTAGGGTTGGAGCTAAACTGTGCAGAGCTGTGGCCCTCCAGGAACTGAGTTTGACACCAATGCACTAAAGGAATTAGATTTCTTTTAAGGAAGATGATGTTTTTAAAATATACATGTCATGGCTAAAAGTGTCTTTTCTTTGCTTCTAGTACAGCTTCCACTCTTTTGAAAGTTTTACACTAGATATTATAACATTGGATGCAGGAATTTGCTTCACTCTTAAACAGACTTTCCAAAAAGAAAAAGAAAAAGGGATTTAGCAGCCATAGAAGAACCATTTGGGTTCCCCAAAGAACATTTCAGTGAACAGTTCTTAACTTTTTGTCCTTTTTGTCCACTTTAAAGAACCTTTGGTGGAATGGAAAGGTTCCATGGATATCAAAGTTTCTTCATGGAATGCCAGTAAAGAACCTTTATTTTTTTAAGAGTGTTCCATTCCGATCAGTGAGACACTGATGTTGGGTGATGGGCTTGCCTTTTTTTAGTGAATGTTTTAGATTTTTTAATGAATTACATTTTTAATGAATCAAAATCAAGTCATCTTCTGGCCCCTTTGAAGTTTACCGAGGCCCTCTGGTTTGGAAACACTGCTCTAGATATTGATGCAGTCCTCACATACAGGGGCTATAATGGTACTGGGGTAGAAATAAACAAGAATGCATTAGAGTTGAGGTTGTGCTTGTTCGGCATCTAAATTCTCTTTGATGTTATCAGGAATGTGATTGTTCCTACCCTAGTCTGGTGTCAATGCACATAACATGTTTTTAAAATTCATGACCAAATCTGAAACTACTGTAGATCTGGGGCTGGGCATTTATAATGGAATGTCTTTTATCTCACACTGTGGTGTTGCATACTTGAGTGTGTGTAGGTAGGTGGATGGTTGCGTGGGTGATTCGTGTCTTCCTCTGCCTCTAATTTAGTCTTTCTTCTTGCACAGAAAATGCACAATACCTTTACCAACCCTTCCCTCCATGTACATAATCTGAGGAGCTCTCATGTGCTACCAGATCTTTCTGGATCATTAGAAACTCGCGCAGTTTAATTAAAGAGAGGGAAATGAGCTGCATCTAACTGCGAGACTCACTAGCCAAAATAAGAGCTTCTTCAAGGCACTCGAGTAATTTGAAGTTTTAATAGCACATCTCTTCTCAAGCTGCATGGCTTGAAGTATCATTTGTTCCCGTAGCACCAAAATTTAACAGGTTTAAAGGATTGGTACAAATGACTCATTTAAAGTATGAGGAATATTAATTATGCCTTAACAAACCTCACTGTTAATTACTTGCTGTGTCTTTAGAGCCTTTTCCTATGAGCTTTTTCATGTGCTGATACATGACACTGATTGGTTCAGTACCAGACCTCTAAGGGACCATGCACTCATGCCGTAGGTGATGGTTTATATTACCATTGGAAAGAAAGGCCCAGACAGCCAGTCAGTGTTGAACTCTGACCTGCAGTATTCATTTGCATCTGCATTTTAAACTTGAATTTGCCTTCAGTAAAACTAATTTCCTTATATTGGTCATAGAAAACAGTCACTGTGATGCATTTACTTTCTTTTGCTCACTGTATACTGCTTTACCAGCCAATTGATTTTTGTGTAGCAACCATTTCAAATGTCAATTGCACTGCTGTAAAATCTGCAAACAGTCCAGACTGCTATAAAATAAAACCAGAAGCAGGTGGTATCAATTTTTCCATGATTTATCAGAGGTTTGTATTTCTAATCTTGGACTAGCATTTCTGCAGTGGCGCTTGTTGCCACATTAAAATGGAAGTCATGTCATTTAATTGTCTTGGCTCTTTTTGAATGGCATCGGGAGTGAAATGGTTTACCCTTTTTGTAATGCTAATGCTAATTAAACTACAGTAGTATCAGGGCTTGATCAGGGGAAATAAAGGCAGGTTGTGTAGAAATGCCATTCGATATGGTGAGAGAGAAAGGGAAAGCGAGATGAGATAACTGTAATTAGAAGCCGAGGGAAGAGGTGGCCCGGACTCGTATGGAAGATATCCAAGACTTTGTTAGCATTAGACAGGCAACACTGTCCGAATGCTAATACATGACACCTGTCCTGTCCTTGTTCTAGGTTTGCTTGTTGTCTTCATCTCTGAACGTGTGTGTGTGTGTGTGTTTGAATGACCCAAAACATTAAAAAAGCCACTTTGCAATTTGAGATCCAGCTTGAAAGAAAACACTGTCAACCAAAACAATGGTTTGCATGATTGGTGCATTTTCATGCTCATGAATTTGTTGTTTATGTTTCATACAGAGGGTATATTTGGTGTGAGTAATGTACACCTTTGTAAAGTCCTATTCTTCTCTTTTGCAGTGAAAGAACCTGGAGATGTCGCAGAAGAAGATATTCCTAGTATTGATTGCAATCAGTACGGTCAGCTTGCTTCTGCATCATGGGGGTCACTTGAACTTGTAAGAGCCTTTGAAGAACGATCTCTCCATTTGTCCCTACCTCGTTCCTAGTGATGCACCGAATTTTTTTAACTAAAACATATTTCAGCCTAACAAATTGTACATATTGCAACTGTAGCTCATGTAGCTTATCTACTGTATATTGTGTGCAAGAAGACACTGGTCGAAATGCATCTTTGGAGAAGTGTCAGTTAAACACATTTTTTGGTCATGTTTTTGGACCTCCAAAACTAGTTTGGCCAAATATTTGTGGTTGCCAAAATTTCGGAGCATCACTACTCATTCCTGCCACCATTTGTTTTTAGTCTATTCCATTTGATTCCTAATTTACCTTGCCGAAAAGATGACCTTCAACCAGATTGATGTAATTTGTTGGTCTTGGCTGGTTTAGCTGCTTGGCCAACTGGTCTCTCATCTTGACCAAATCCAAAAATGCCTCTAAAACCTCTAATAATAAATATTATGTGAAAATTATTACAAATTGTTGCTGCTCCTGCAACTATTGCACTATTGACTATTGCAATGCTCTCTTGGCAGGTCTTCCAGCCAATTCCATCAAACCTCTACAACTAATCCAAAATGCCGCTGCAAGACTAATCTTTAATGAACCGAAAAGAACGCACGTCACACCTCTGTTCATCAATTTGAACTGGCTACCTATAGCTGCTCGCATAAAATTCAAGGCATTAATGTTTGCCTACAAAACCACCTCTGGCTCTGCACCCCTTTACCTAAATTCAGTACTTCAGACCTATGTGCCCTCTAGAAGCTTGTGTTCTGCAAGTGAACGACGCATTATTGTGCCATCCCAAAAAGGCACAAAATCACTTTCACGGATTTTTTCATTCACTGTTCCCACCTGGTGGAATGACCTGCCCAACTCAATCCGAGCAGCTGAATCCTTAGCCATCTTCAAGAAACGGCTAAAAACACATCTGTTCTATCTTTATTTGACCCTGTAACTCTATCACTCTCTATTCTAATTCTATGTTATCTATCTGTCTTCTTTAAAAAAAAAACAAAAAAAAAACCTTGCTATATGTGTACTGCGTTAGGCTAACCGAGACTTGTCATATGCTTGCATGTTGTTGCTCTTTTGTTGGTTTTGATTGCTTCTATTGTCCTCTTTTGTAAGTCGCTTTGGATAAAAGCGTCTGCTAAATAACTAAATGTAAATGTAAATGCTCCAGTTAAGCTCAGTGTGCTCCCTTTAAGCTCTTCCACATTGAACGTCTATATAAATACTTCATAAACAGACTTTAAAAATTAACTGATGGTTGTCACTTTAAGTTAAGTTAATCGATTTTCTATGGATTCTGTCGACTCAAATCTGCTGACTGGCTCTGATCTTTGGCAACTAGCATCAACTTCTCCAGACTGTAAATCTGTGGAAAATCGGGGCAAAAGTCATGTAGTGTATCATCCATTTAAAAAGAGGTTTCATAATGAGGCTAGTTTCTGTGTTCATCCCCATGAATTAAATATTGTATTGATTTGTTTTATTTGATTTACAATCTTGTGCACCAAAAATGTGTCTATGCAGATTTTGGTGAGCTTAATAGGTATGTTTACCCTATCTGTGTACACACGAATCCATGAAACTAACACAAAATGATGTAGTATACATGCCAGACCAGTATGTGGCTCTGTAATTTTGCCACAGAGATGCACTAAAAATGGAGAAGACGACTTGGACTCGGTGCATAAATCTTGCGCGGTATACAAACAAACATGGAACAATTACATGTATTAATCTGTTAATGTTAGTTAATAAAAAGACAATCGTTCAGTGTTTGTTCATGTTGTTGCTGCTGTTACGTGACATAGCGGTGTCTGACTAGGGTCGAGACGTGGGGTGATGACATCATCGTTTCACAAAATATACTGATTGGCTGTACACACGAAAACGCAAAGGTGTCGTTTTCAGATTTATCCACTCTGAGACCCGGTTTCCAAAAAATAGCAGTTTCACGCTCCCAAAATGCCGGATCCATCTGGACGAAACGCTAATGCGATACAGAATTTTTGCATATACAGCTAAATGCGTCTCCTTGCGGATGGGGCCTGAGTCCAAAATTTTCATATTCGTCACACAGAAACCTTGCACACTGAGTCCGATGTGTGTTACATTTACATTTATTCATTTAGCAGATACTTTTATCCAAAGCAACTTACAATTGAGGAATACAATAAGCGATTCATCATAAAGAGGCAAATAAATGTGCTTGCAAAACAAAGTTTCAGGCATTGTTCAGAGTAGTACAAGCTAGACAGGGTGAGATTAAGGAAAGAGAAAGCAAAGGTTTTTTTGTTCTTTAGTTGTTGTTGTTTTTTTAAGATGAAGTCAGATAGTGATAAAAAGAGATGAGTTTTCATGTGTTGCTTGAAAATTGTCAGGTATTCAAATAGGGATAATTAGTCAATACAAAATAGTCTTCAAGTATGATTTTGTTGTCCTTTCTCTTAAAAAGAGAAAAAGAGGAAATATTGAGTCAATCCAATCCTGTAATAGTGTAGAGAGGAAGGAGAGTTCCACCTTTATCAAGGAGCTGTGGGATTATCCTGAGTGATTCAAAGTTTACTTCAGGATGTCAGTGGCTCAATTTGATGCTTTGCTAGCCAAATATTAAAAAGAAGACCGCTAATTTCCGTGAACGCAGTGTGCAAGAACCTAACAGGGCTTTGTGCTACAAGACAAAATGGATCAGTGCGTCAGATGCCATTCTGGATTTTGCCGTTTGCATGTACGGTGGCTTTGAATTGTCAAAACACCTCTCAAAATCCTTGCTACGGATGTGAAAAATCCAATCCAATTTTTTTTAATGGCAGACTAAAGTTTAGGAGGCAGCGTGTAAACATGATTGACACAATGTATTTATTTTTTAACGTGTGAAAATTTCGGACTCCGTGCACAAGGACCTTAATTTTTTTTTTAAATTTTATCAGTAGGGTATATTTGTTTTTGCATTGCCATTTTTCTTTCAACGTCTTCATTTCTGCATTAATTCTCCCCTCTGATTGTAGGACGCTGGAGGCATTCTGGTTGGGCTGTCCATCCTCCACGGCCTCCTCAACCCAGGGCAGGAGTGGACCTTCTGCTAAACACACCAGTGTAGCCTTCCTTAAGACACACAAAACGGCCAGCTCCACTGTGCAGAACATCCTCTTCCGCTTTGCTGAACGCAACAACCTCACTGTGGCATTGCCTATTACCACCTGTGACCACCAGTTCTGCTACCCTCGACCGTTCAGTGCCCACTTCGTTCACCCACACACCACGCCACCTGACATTATCACCAATCACTTACGATTCAGCCGGGCTGAGCTACGACGCCTCATGCCCAACAACACAGTCTACATCACGATACTGCGGGAACCAGGAGCGATGTTTGAGTCTCTGTTTACCTACTTCAATCAGTACTGTCTTAGCTTTAAACGTGTCCCAAATGGCTCTTTAGAGACTTTCCTGGACCACCCTTGGAGCTACTATCGTCCAGAAGAGAAAGATTCGATGTATGCGAGAAATACACTGACCTTTGATCTAGGCGGTGATAAAGACCGGCCATCTTCAGAGGCGCCGGCATATGCGAAACGTTTCGCTGCAGAAATGGAGCGAGTGTTCTCGTTGGTCATGATCGCGGAATACTTTGACGAATCCTTGGTGCTGCTCCGCCACTTATTGTCTTGGGATCTCGATGACGTTCTGTACGTCAGTCTCAACATGCGCACACCTGACTCCAAGAGCAGCCTTTCCAGTGAAAATACGGCCAAAATCAGAGCCTGGAATGCTATAGATTCGGTACTGTATGATCACTTCAATGCCTCATTGTGGCGACAGCTGAGAGCGTTGGGACTAGCGTGCGTTGAACGGGAAGTCCAGCTGTTGCGTCAGTCTCGTGACCGCCTTGTCCGCAGCTGCTTCGGAGGGCATTTGCCACCGCTTCGCTCTGCTGCACAGATCACGAATAAGGAATTACGGCCTTGGCAGCCCAGTGCCAAAGTGGAAATTGTTGGTTATGATTTACCTGTTAACATGACACAAAAAGGCCATGTTCCTCCACGAGACGAGTGTTTAAAGATGGTAATGCCAGAAGTGCAATACACACGGCTGTTGCTGCGCTCAGAGTCCCTACGTTATCGAAAGCGGTTTCCATTACGGAGCTCCCAACAGACTTTACGAACCGTGGGACAAGTACGGGCACACAAAGAATCCCCTGCTCCGAGTTTGAATCCGCGACCCTCAGAGACTATGGCTCGGAGCACCAAAGGAGCGTTACGGCTTTCTCAATAACCAGTGTGAAAGGATAGTTAAACGTCTTTTGTTTTATTCCCCGTTCCTCACAGCTAAATGTACATGAGATGATGGAATTACTTGAAAGCTTGAGGTCATACCTCATTTGTATTGGATGTGAGCAAAACCAAACGTACGCTCACAACTCTTGTTCTAAAAGTTAGAAAAAATCTTTGTGTTTCTCAAATTGAAATGTAAAAAGGTGAAGGAAAGTATATATTGTAGTCTAAATGCCTGACATCTGGAATGTGTCTCAATCTCCCAAGGACTCTCTCTCCGCATATATACCATCACTTACTGTTTGTATTTAAGCCATCATTACCCTGCTGGAAAATCCCAAATCACTTTAAGTTGGTACCTGGTTTTACATGGTTTCTAGCTAGTTGGAGCTAATCTCTTCTGGTCATTGCTGGCCCAAGCTTCTCTAGAGGGTTAATAAGCTGTATTACCAACTGGTGATGTTTAGGTTGACCTGGCAGGTCATCTTGGTCAAGCTTGGGTTAGGACAACCTCGATAGACTACAAGTTACAAACCAGCTTGGTGTGATCTTGTTTTTCCAGCAGGGTCTTAGAATCTGCTTCTCTTTGCTGGTTTTTAGAGTTAAGACTTTTTTCTGGTATTTGCATCTGATCATTGTTAGGATTCTTTTTTTACCAACAACGCTCTGTTTGAGCGTGATCTTTTACACATGCTTATCAACATACTGACAGCTGCACCTGAGCCACAAATCACCATAATTGACTCTTCAGTTGTGGTCCAAAAACCCAGCATCATGTGTCGATGATGATGCAACCGTCTCGAAGGACTTTTAAATATTTAATCATTTATTTTTTAGCCTCTCCTTAGGCAGTGCTAGGGTTACACAGCCCTGCATTTTTATGAGGCCACTATGGACCAGGCCAGAGAGGTTCAGCCTCGAGTAGAAGCCGGGAAAATTCGTGTACATGGACCTAAACGAGGTCAGTGATGAAGAATCGCTATACGTTATAAGCCAGAGTAAGCAGTGTGTTAGTTTAATTTTTATGTTTTATACTGCAGTGCACTTGCAAATATCTTAACTTATGTAATTAAATTATGGTAGGAAATACAGCTCCACATTGTGTTTAAGACATACTCTACACACAAGTAAGCAAACGCAAAAACTTCTAGCTGTGTGAGATTGATTTTAACGCCTGTGTTTGCATACTTGAGTAGAGTGTGCTTTTGGCCTAACTTTTCTTTACTGGAGCTTCACTTAAAGGCACTGTGATGTAGAGGTACTGGATGGTGACCGAGCGAATGGTGGCCACCCACACAAAGAGTCGTGCCAGTGGAATGTAAAAGCATAGTCTGTTGACTCTGTCTTTGTACTTAAAACCCAACACTCCCATCTTCTAAGCCGGTGATTTTCAACTGGTTTGCTTTTGCATCACAGGACTGACTTTGAAATAAATTGACACCAAATTACCATAGAGTATGACTGGACGCAGCAAATCAGACCTGGAACTAACTGGTTGAGAACCACTGGTTTAGTGCTGTGTTTCCCAACCCTGTTCCTGGGGGCACCCCAACACTACACATTTTTCAACACTTCCTAATCAAACACACCTGACTCAACTCTTCAGTAGAGACTCCAAGACCTGAAGTGGATGGGTCAGAAAAGAGACACATCCAAAACGTGTACTGCTGAAGTGCCTCCAGAAACATGGTTGGGGAAACACTGATTTAGGGTACCAAATAGAAACTGAATACCTCTTAAAGAACATCATTTCTAATATCCGTTTCTTTGCTGTTCAAAGCCACAAGGTTTGTTTGGTAGAGGAATATATTTTTGGACAGGATGCTAAATTTGCTGCCCTCTCTCAAACTTTTCGGCAATAAGAATTCCCTTCCTCCTGAAGTGAGGTTTTCGAAATAATAAAACGTCATCCTTCATTTGGTAACATCTCGCTATTGTATTTCTTCAGACGTACTGTATTGTAGAGAATAGTATCTGGAGCAATATAGCAAAGGTATGTACGGCATAACGGAATTTCTAGTCAAATGAAGGTATGTAGATCAAAGCATCACGAGCGCCTTGAAACAATTATTCACCCATAAACAAACTCCTTTTTTTAGGAGTGCTAGATGATACCTAAAGAAATACTGTTAGTGTTTGTTGTGAACATACGGTCTGGATCTACGAATCTCAAAAGACAACATTCTCATTTCGTCATGTTTCAAAATTAGAAATACCTCTGATAATAAATTAAAACTGTTGTTAGTGGAAGCATCTCAGTCTTTAAAGACTGTCAAGCCATTAGACATGTAGAAAGTGCTCTTTGATTGTATATAATGTACTTTCTTTTGAACATAACACAATTTTGAGTTAAAATTTAAAGATGAATTTTGAACACGTGACTTGTTCTGCATTCTTGTTTGGGTTATAGAACCTCTCGGTAGATAACACTGCTGACAATTCAAGGTTTTTTTTGTCATCTCTGATGTATTGTAAGAGAAATGAGAAGTAAAGCATGGAGTGAGTTGCCATAATTTACTGTATACAAAGAATCTGCTGTGCAACCGGACGACTTCATGAAGACTGTGAAGAGAGATTTTCATGCATTTTGTGCTGAATAATTAGATGACAATAGATGTTTTTCTGTCAGATTCATTCTTTCATACTCTATTTATTTAACTGCTACATATTCAATGACGACTTAGGGGCTTTGAATAAGATGCTTCTGACAATCAGAGGTTGGCTTCTGAAGCTGTGTAATGAGACATGTGAAAACATTGACCATTAAAGCTGGAAAAACAACATACTTCTGGTTCATGTGCTTCATTCCAATCGTCAGGTTTTCCACCTTTTTGTCTGTTAAATGTTCAACATTTTTGACTAACAAAAAAGGACTAAGCATTGAGTAGAAAGGGTGCTGTGAAATTTCAGCTGGCCCACCCTGATACACTTTCCAGTTTAAGTGTAAAATAGAATATTCTCAGACATGTTTTTGTGCCATTTAGAGTGATGATTATGGCAGCTTAAGTCAATAGCATAATGCATTTGTGTGTGTGTGTGTGTGTGTGTGTGTGTGTATACAATGTAAGCAAAACTGAGAACCCAACAGAGGAGCTTATAAACACGATCATGTGGTTTAACATGGTCACTTGGGGATGGATGTCAGCCAGCAGGTTTCTTTGTCAGTGAAACGCTCTTTCAATAGTTACATAACCACAGTACTATTGGGGAAAACCTTTAATTAAATGGTTGATATGCTGATGTGTGTTTGGACATTTTCATTAGTTCTTTCAAAGCAGTTTTGTTATTTTCATAGAGTAAACGTACCTATTAAGCTCACGTACCCATTAAGCACACTTCCATTTTTGAGATCAGATTATAAAAAGAAAAAATAATTTATTATCCTACTTGATGTCTTAACCAATTGATATGTTTGTTACTATATACCTCCTGTAATTTCAAGTCAATCAGATCATTGCACTCTGAGATATGAGTCTCCATGTGTTCACACTGTCTGGTGGCCATTTTGAAAGCTGTCTAAAAACTTTCACCAAAAGAGGAGCCCCTTAAATGTGCATTTTTTAGATGTTTAAGCCTTTATTTTGGGTAAGTTTCACTACTTATTGTAAAATTAAGAGATTAATGTTCAGACTTTTGCATATTATAACCTGGAACTTGGATGTGGGAAATAATTACATTAGATCCAAAAGATAGTTTTAGCAACATAGCACAGATGCTACAGCACACAGTTAGCTGACTAGCTGTAGAAGATTGTGTGCTACACATATTTCATATTATTTTAAGGTGAGCTTAAAGGGTACACTACTATTAAAATACAGCTTCAGTGTGACATCAATAAGAAAAAGTACAATTTCATAGATATTGTTAATAATAGTTGTTCATATTAAAATATGTATGAACTTAATACATGACCTAGACTATTTATTTAGCAAAAATCCTGTCATTTTAATAAATATTACATAAAATTTATTAAAAATTGTTGCTGCTCCCATTAAGCTCACTGTGCTCTCTTTAAGCTTGTTCGTCTATGTAAATACTTCATAAACAGACTTTACATATTAACTGATGGTTGTCACTTTAAGTTAATTGATTTTCTATGGATTCAGTCGACTCAAATCTGCAGACTGGCTCTGATCTTTGGCAACTAGCATCAACTTCTCCAGACTGTAAATCTGTGGAAAATCAGGGCAAAAATCGTGTAGTGTATTCCAGCCTTAAGAGACTATAGATAAGTTTACATCCATTTAATAAGAGGCTTCATAATGAGGCTAGTTTCTATGTTCATCCCCACGAATTAAATGTTTTATTGGTTGGTTTTATTTGTTTTTTGAATGTGTTACTTAGATGAAAGTGGACTAGTCTAGATGTTGCAATGTGCTTTAATGACACTTCGTTATGAATATATAACTGATCGACTTGAATGCTTTTTTGCTTGATTTTAGTGTTCTGCTTTTTTTGTGATTGACTTTGTACCTTCAAAAATATATATTTTTACAATTATTTCTTTAAAAATTTTCCTTAAAATAAACAAGAATTTTTAATAAAACATGATGTGAGATTAATGAGAACAGGGGTGTGCTTAAAGGGTACAGAAATGTACCCATTAAGCACAGCCAGACTTTTTGAATTTAATGATGTATATCTTAATTGAAATGCTTTTGTCATTTAAAATAAAATTCAATATTTTTGTGTGAGAGACTAATATTTTATTTTAACACAACTCTTTGTACTGAAACCAATATCTTGTGCACTAAAAATGTCTCAATGTAGATTTTGGTGAGCTTAATAGGTACGTTTACCCTACTTATTTCAACTTCAGTACTTTAGGTTAAAGAAAATGAGAATGCACATGACAATTACATGTACTTGATTTTCTTTGACTAATTAATTTTTTACTTATTTACAAAATAAATTAAAAAAATCAATTTTCATACATTCATGTTTAAAAATTATTCACCTACTCATGGGTAATGTATACACAACCATATATACAGTAACTTAAGCTCAGCTGATGGAGATACTGCCTATTTTGACTTTAGATAAATTACAGTCTTGGTCATAATATACAAGTAAGATATAAATATTTCTTCACAGAAATATCAGAATGTCAAGTATTCTTGTAGAGAATAATAATACTGTTCTGAGGGTGATTTGCATTTCAAACTACTGTGCTTGAACTGCTGTGCTTGACATTTTTAAAGACATTTTCGTCTCTATTAAAGGACAATGCCTTTGTCAGCATTTATTCATCATAATTCATCCAGCAGGGTGCTTTTTACATCTGGGTAACAAAAGCTTTAATATAACTGAAAATGAAACTATAGTGCTCATACTTGAAAAAGGACAAAATACACCGAGACGTAAGGTAGACTTAGCAGGGCTGCGTTTCCCAAAAGCATCGTAAGCTTAAGTACATCGTAGACCCATTGAAACCAATGGAGCTACGATCAACTTAAGCTCTTGGGAAACACAGCCCAGGCCTTTCACACCGTGTTTAACCCCGGGTTATCGTCCTTCCAAACTACGCTTTTAACCCCGGATAAAGGAAAGTTTCACATTTTATATAGAAGTGGACATGTCACCGAATAAAATATTATGGCTAGATGCTTAAGCCTCGTTCAGACTGTCAGCCCAAATCAGATTTTTGTGCAAATCCGATTGAAATCTAATCATATTTAGATACTAATATTAGATATTTAGAACTACATGAAATCAGATTTTTGCACATCTGTTTCAAGCTACATTTATCTTGTTCAGACCGTCAGCCCAAATCGGATTTTGTGCATATCTAATTGGAGTCCGATCTAGACGTCTGACTTAGAGCCCTGCACGAGCCTCAAATTTAGGCCCTAGCCTGGCCCTGGCCTGAGACCCTCAGGCCCTAGCCCAGCCCATTTCCAACATCTTATCAGAATTACCGGCCCAAGCCTGTCTTTTTTTCCCCCTTCTCCCAAAACAGTTTATACTGCTGTTTCAGCTATTAACCTAGTTCAGTTTTGTATGTAATGGCAAAGTGATTATATTTCGTTTCGGGGTTTTTTATTAAGTTAATTTAGAAAAACGTTTGGGGCATTTTTTGTTTGTTAAATTAGTTTTTGTTTTTTAAAGTAACAATCAAGCGACCAGCGGCAGACAGTGAGCTGATCATAGCCGGTGTTTGATCAATTTAGCCTTCTCAAATCATCACGACTTGCCTAAAATAAAATCTATATACATAAAACAGTTCAAGCATATAACAATGTTTAAACGTTAAACCTAGATACATTTGCGCTATTAGACGCATATCCAATAGTTTGTGCAGAGAGTGGAAGCTAAAATGCGCTTTGCAGGACATGGAGGCACCAGTGCAATGACTTGCATTTTTTCAATGGAAACAACTTTAAATATGCCATCATTTTTGCTCATAAAGGTAAGAGTAATACATCATTCGGAACTCTAAAGGGTCTACAATATTACTGATATTGTGCACTCACAATATCAACAAAACGTTGTGCTTTTATAAAATAAAGAAAACAAACATGATGCGATTTCTGCCGTCTTGGTCTTGAACAGGAGTACTTCACAAAAATGAACTGAAACTCAGCGAATACATGCCTCACAGACATGACAAATATATCTATTGAATTACTGCTTAAAGTAATAAATCGAAAACAAAAACCCTTTCATTATAATCATAATCCAAAGATGCACTTCTCTCTAAAGGCGAGTCTGAGGAGATGGCGAGTCAGGATCGTCATCTTCATCTTTGCCACACTGATACAGAAAACACTAGTTTATTAGTAAATAATTCAAATGTCTCCTTACTATTTCCCCATTCATAGTAATTACTTTTGCTGGGGTTTTGCGTCAAGCTCTTTAGCCTTATAGCGTGCATTTGAACGCAGAACTCTTTAGTTGCGCTGACGGCACACATGCTGCTGCTGCTGCTGTGGGACACTAAACACCGTTGAGGTGCTCTTGACAGTCACGGTAGCAAGGTCTCGTGTTGTTTCTACCAGCGCGGCATTTTTTTTTTCATCACTCATGGATGTCTAAAATATAAAAATAAAGAGAAGCCTAAAACAGGCCCAAGGCTCAGCCCGCGTCTGAACTATGACGTGAAAATTGGCCCGAAGCCCGGTCCTAGGGGCGTAAAAAAATCGGGGCCCATTGGCCCGGGCTGAAATGCAGGGCTCTAGTCTGACTGTCCACACAGTGTATTGCAACTGTTCTTATTCTATTTCTGTGTCCAGAGCACTCTTTAGTTTTACAGAATGTGCATTGGTTTCTATGGCAATGGCATTCCGCTATTATGCCTGCTGCTAAAAACAACAATAACAGCAATACAGTTTGCAAAATTGTCTAACGACATGACAGCATGTTGCTGTTGCGCTGTATTATATTTCATCTTTGCACCTCCGTGAGTTTTGAAACCAGCGGAGACGGTAGCATGGAATAAAGTCGCACATTCCAGCCTCCTGCGTTTCTGCCGATGCCTCATAAGACGAAATATAATACAACGTGAACATGTCATGTCGTTGGCGTCAATGCCTCTCGTTTACTTTGCAGGGCTGTGGCCCTCCAGGAACTGAGTTTGACACCCTTGACCTATCCCATTTTTGCCTCCCTCCCACTGTTAAAATGTAACTAAGTAATTTTTACTCTGAGTAAATTTTAAATGAGCTACTTTTTACTTTTACTTGAGTAGATTTTAAGACTGGTAAATTTACTTGTACTTAAGTAAAATTTCATTAGTGTAATGGTACTTTTACTTGAGTAGAATATTTTCATACTCTTTCCACCTATGCTAATGAGGCATCTATGTATATATATATATATATATATATATAATATATTAGTTGGGATAGTCTACACTGTGTGGACAGTCAGACGTCTGGATCGGATCGGATATGCACAAAAATGGATTTGGGCTGACAGTCTGAACGAGACTTAACAATTGAAAGCCAGTCACGCGCCTCCTACACTTTGGGACGCCACGGAAACAGCGTGCATTGTATAAACAGTTGTTTCAGCATGTGAGGGGAAACATGGCAAATAGTGACAGAAAATGTGTGAATTAGACTACAAAAGAAAAGACTATTTCATTCTTACAATTATAAGAAGTCTATTTAGGAAAACTTGATAGCAGGGGGAATATAAGAAAGATGCACAATGCTAGCATGGTTATGTAAACAGGTCACATGGTGCATTTGTCCAATTAGTGACACGGACACCGCAAATAATAACCTTAATCCGGGGTTTAGGAATGTACAGTGTGAAACGTGTTTATGAATGCACAAGACTAAATACTAACCCTGGGTAATTATGAGTAGCTTGAAACCTGAAGCAAGATAACCCAGTATGTAGTTTACCCGGGGTTAAAGTGTGAAAAGCCCTTAAGAACACCCTAGCAACAACATAGCAACACACTAAAACACTCTCAGGACTTTTGCATGGGAGACACGACTCGCTACAGAAATGTAATCATTTTAGCTTCTAGTCTCATGGTGAGCATGTTTTCTGTGGATGCAAGTAACCTGCAGATGTAGGTCTATAATAAGCAAGCAGAAACATGGTCAAATCAGAAGTGCAGAGGCAGATACACACAGACACTTCTGTGTGTTGCTCTGCTCCTGTAGCTTTGTGATGCATCAGCGCTGTGTGTGTGTTTGCTGCCACTCTGTAGGCGGTTGCCCTGCGGCATTAAAGAGTGAAGTGTGTGTGTGTGTGTGTGTGTGTGTGTGTGTGTGTCCTGTCTCTAACCAAGCAGATCAGTTCATACAAGAGCAAACGGAGAAACACACAGGACAGAAATGGCACGGATGGCAACAGCAGGAGGCTCATTCTTCAGAACAGGTGCCACCTGTGTCCCTCATGTATATGAACAAAGTGCTTTAACGATGAAAAGTTGATGTCAGTTTTTACTGTGTATGTATATATACACCGTACTGTATATCAACAGCCAAAAGTTATAATTAATTTTTTTTATGGTTTTAAAAAAAGCCTCTTTTGCTCACCATGGCTGTCTTTATTTGATCACAATATACAGTAAAATAGTAATATTGCGAAATATTATTACAATTCAAAGAAATTTAAATATATTTTTGATATAATGTAAAATGTAATTCATTCCTATGATACAAAGCTGAATTTTCAGCATCATTACTCCAGTCTTCAGTGTCACATTGGTCATCTTTGGCTAACTCACGGTATTTAAGAATGTCATCAATATGGTTATATTTTATTATTTTTGTTATCAGTACAGTTAGGGAGTTTTATGTTGCATTTTAATATTTAGTTAATGTTTATTGCATTGTTTTAGTGTTATGTGTGTTGCCCTGTCCATTAAGGAAAAAGACAGATTCTGGTTGTCAAAGTAGATATATTAACATCGATTTCATATTTCATATTGCACTAATATATCATACTGTAAACATTGTTACCATATTTTTTTTTACAGTGAATTATGTTATTATAGTTGTGTTATGCTTGTGTTATTTTGGTGTCATCAGGATATTAAATTTTCTATTAATATTAATATTTTTGTTATTTAATTTTGTTATAGTTTTAATAATTTTGTGTGTTTTGTAATAATAAAATAAATAATAATTTTATTATTATTATTATTATTATTATTATGTCAATATAGTTTTATTTATTTATTTCTTGCAGTTTTCAGCATTTTAGCAGTTAAACTGAATGAGAATAAGAAATGTTGCCTTGGCAGCTATAGCTGAAATAAAATAACATTATATTTTAATATTTTATTTCAGTTAAAGTTTATTTTGTTTCTAGTGCTACCATTTTTTTTTTTTTTTTTTACAGCAAATAACATCACTTATGAATTAATTCATTTTTACAGTGGTTGCTTTCTGATTGCATATTTATATAAAGTATATTAAACATGATTAATTCAGTATAAAATTTCACAATTATTAACCCTTAAACACATTATTTATCTCATGGAATATTCAAGTCTTACAGAAATTGAATTTAACAAGCTGTAAAAACAAGTTGACCAGTGAGAGAGAAAAAAGTGAGGTGATGGAGAGATAAAGAGAGGAAATCTCCAGCAAACAGACCCGGAGAGCAGAATAATGTGTGTGTGGGAGAGAGAGCGAGAGAGCGAGTGGGCACAGACGACCCTTTAGAGGAAAAAACAGATGAGTAGATGAAAAACAGCAGATATGAGAGGCAGAGGAAGGATGATGGGAGATTTTAACACTAAGCAGTAAAGATTTAAAGCCCTTCAATGCCCCAAACACACACACACACATACACACACACGCTGGCAGTTTAGTCTGAGTGAGCGGCCGCTCCATGCAGCTGATCTTTCAGCAGCAGACTAAATATTTATGATGCTCAGAGGTGAATTATTCAGGACTCTTACAGACCCTGCAGCCAGTAGAGACTTTCAGAGATCAACTCCATCACTAGAGAATAAACAAGCCTAACTGCCCTGAGGAATGTACTGTGTGTGTGTGTGTGTGTGTGTGTGTTTCCTTCAGTAAATGCTTCCTATGAGGAAAACAACTTAATAAATATGCTTAATATGAAAATGCAGAAAGGTTACTGTGAAGATCAAGTTTTAGTTTAAAAACTATCATTAGCTCTGTAAAAACAATAGAGGTCAATGGAAAGTCCTCAGCGTGATAGAATAATAAATGTTTGTGTGTGTGTGTGTGTGTGTGTGTGTGTGTGTGTGTGTGCACAGATTGCAGGCCGCTCGGGGGAAAGGCACAACAGCTTGTGCGGCGCTGCTCTGTCACAGCCATCTTAAGACTTCTTTAGACTGCTGAGATATCGTGGATTGTGCCACATACAGTATACTGCCATTCAAATGCTTGGGGTCAGTAAGATTTTGTTTTTAAACTAATTAATACTTATATTCATTAATGATGCACTAAACTGATCAAAAGTGACAGTAAAGACATCTATAATGTTGCAAAAGATTTCTATTTTTAAATAAATGCTGTTCTTTTCAAGACTGTTGCATTGTTCTGTTCATCAAAGAGTACTGAAAAAAGGTTTCCACAAAAATATAAAGCAGCTCGACTGTTTTCAACATTGATAATAAACAGAAATGTTTCTTGAGCAGCAAATCAGCATATTAGACTGATTTCTGAAGGATCATGTGACACTGAAGACTGGAGTAATGATGCTGAAAATACAGCTTTGATCACAGGAATAAATTACATTTTAGAGCTGTTACATTAGAAAAATGTAACAAATAAATTCTTCCATGCAACACAAAAGGAGATGTTTTGAAGAATGTCTAAAGTCATTCTCTTCCATGCATGAAAGTGAATGGGGAAAGATGCTGTCAAGCTCCTATAAAGACAAAAAGCAGCATAAAAGTATCCTAAAAGTCATTCATACAACTTGTGCTATATACAAGTCTTCTGAAGTCTCACATAAAATAATGCTTTATTTGAGTGCAGTGTTGCCAAGTCTGTTGTTTTCCTGCAGAATCAGGCTACTTTAATACTGTTGCCACGGGTTGTATTTCATGTCCACACGTTGAAGCGACCTCAAAAAGGTTCCCTGGAATGCAAATTGTACCAGGGGAACCCCACCAAAAAACATGTATTTTACCCCTCGAAGCGATTGGACTAGTTTTGAGCAGCAATTGGGCAGGGTTTGTTGCCAAAACATACATGGCAACCCTGTGTGAGGGAAAGGCTGTATGAATCCAAAACCTTGCTTTGAAAATCTAGCTTGATCTCTGTGGTCAGTATTTGCTTTTTATTATATGTGACCCTGGACCACAAAACCAGTCATAAGGGTCAATTTTCTGAAATTGAGATTTCCATTGCTGTATGGTTTGTTAGGATAGGACAATATTTGGCCAAGATACAACTATTTGAAAATCTGGAATCTGAGGGTGCAAAAAAATCAAAATATTGAGAAAATCGCCTTTAAAGTTGTCCAAATGAAGTTCTTAGCAATGCATATTAGTAATTAAAAATTAAGTTTTGATATATATACAGTATGAAATTTACTAAATATCTCCATGGAACATGATCTTTACTTAATGTCCTAATGATTTTTGGCATAAAATAAAAATCAATAATTTTGACCCATACAGTGTGTTTTTGGCTATTGCTACAAATATACCCCAGCGACTTAAGACTGGTTTTGTGCTCCAGGGTCACATATGGAAAAGAGCAGTGAAAAACCTTTAAATAAAACAAGTTTTGACTGGCCGTTGATATTTTGGTTACTTTGTCACACTGGAATGGAAGGTCTATTTATTTGTTAGTTTATTTTTAAAAAAACATTTGGCATTCACTTTTTAATTTATGAAAAGGAGCAGTTAAAACTTCTTTAAATAAAAAAAAAAAAATATATATATATATATATATATATATATATATATATATATATATATATACTTCATTTACTATTTCATTTATGTGTTAAGATATTCGGCATTCACGAGTAAATGAGTGAATGCATAAATACCCATATGTTGATATGTCAGTTAATTCATCACAGTGGAAGTGGACGGTCAAGTTGAGCGCCTTGCATAATGGGATACTGCACATTTTGGTGAATGTAGGTCATTTGAACTTGCATGCATGCATTTACATATAATGTGCACAGTATACACACACTGCATGTTGAGTAGTCTGTGCCATTCTGAACGTATCCGCATGAAATCTTCACCTTCAGTGTTTATTTTTCCTTCACCAGATGTGATATCGGTGAAGACCGACGATAAGATCTCCACTTCATTCATTTGGTTTATCAGGCTGTAAAGCACAACGACCGACATCCCGCCCGGAGATTAATACCATCGACGAGCCATCGAGAGACTCGCGTGCCAAGATGAACAAGATTTCACTCTTTACTAAAGAGCCACGGCTCGATATTAGCAGACGGGTCGAGAGTGCCTCCGATTACACCGAGCGAGTGAAAGCAGATGTGCCATCATTAAACATCAATGCTGCATCACCTATATGGGGCCCTTGGGAGGCCGTTTCCAATCCATACCCCTCTCTTTTTCCCGTCTGTGTGTTTCTGAAAGCCCCTGTAACTCAAGCCCTAAATAAAAGTGCATGGACATTAGGTAATCCGAGTTGTTTTTCACTAGTCGCTATGCCGTGGATCTGGGATTTGAGGAACGGGGGCAGCTTGAGTTTTTGTGCGTGTGCAAATGTGCAATACGACCCCCCTTCAGGCCCCGGTTTTTAAAGAACTGCAATCGAGTCTGAAATCAAGCCCGGCCGATCTGCGAGGGGCCTCCGAGGGACTCTCAGAATTGGATTACGGTGTGTGAATGGGGTCTGTTCCCCTTGGACGGGTTCTCCGCAGAACCCCCTACTGTCACGCCGCTGCTCGTTGCGGTTAATCTATGCGTGCGAGAGGCCGCTTTTCCCACGCAGAAGGGATTCGAATGAAGGTAAAGGCTCTTCTCAAGCTTGGCCTCGTGATGCTTTCGTGGCCAGATTTAATTCTCCAGTTGAACTGACAGACGTCATCTAATTTGGAATTGTCTTGCACAAGTGGCCAAAGGTGCGACTGTTGGCGAATGGAAAGATGGATTATGAGCGTAATCTCTCGGCGTGATTGAGAGCGCTCAGACTGTTCTGCTGTGATTAATTTGGCTGTAGATGTGAAGGGATTACACAGATGTGTCCGTCTTGTTTTGGGACACATTTGCCATGTGTTTGTGTGGATGTGTTTAAGCTCATCAGCGCTAAACCCTTCCTCCAATTACCCATCAATCCCTTCTGCTCCATCATTCCCGCTTCCCAGTTACTCTTCTTTCTGTTTGTGGTTAGATAATGACCCTGTCTTTCTTTCTTTCATTCTTGCTGTCTGTTCATTTATTTCTCTGTCGTTTTCTGTCACTCTGTCTGTTGTTCATTCTGTCTGTCTCTATCTATCTATTTCTAATTTTTCCCTCTATTTTTCCATATCCCGTTACTGTCCGGCTTGAAGGCAGCTGTCTTTATGATTTTCTTTCTTTCGGTCTATCCTTTTTTTTTGTCTGTTTGTTGTCCTTTTCTGTGTCTGTTGTTCTTTCTGTCTGTTTATCTTTTTCTATATTTCTGGCTTCTTTTTTGTCTCCTTTCATTCCTTCTATTTATATCCCTTTACCTTCCCTTTCTTCCTGTTTTTCCTTCTTTCTGTCATTGTCTGTTATTTTGTCTGTATCCTTTTTCTGTCTGTTTTCTTCTTTCTATCTGTTGTTCTTTTTTCTGTCTTTGTTTTTCAGTGTCATTCATTCTTTTGCCTGTTGTTGTTGTTATTTCTCTTTCTTTTCTGTATTTCTGTCTGTCATTCTTTTTTGTCTCCTCTGATTCTCTCCATTTTCCATATCCCTTTACCATCCCTCTTTCTGTCAGTTTTTCTTTCTTTCTGTCGTTCGTTCTTTCATTCAGTCTGTCATTCAGTCATTCTGTTGTTCTTTAAAAAAGAACATCTTAAGGCTGAAAAATGTAAACAAAAAATAAAATACAAAATACCACCCCAAAAGTTCACTTTAACTAGTTATATTAATGTATGTACAGTGTCATGAAGGTTTGGTCACATTTGATGCTCGTTCTTTTCTGTGTTGTTTTGTTCTGTCTGTCATTATTCTTTTTCAGTTTGTCATTCATTCCTTTTTCTGTTGTTATTTTTTTTTCCATCTTTCGATATTTCTTTCTTTCTGTTGACTTTTTTCCCTTCTTAGTTCGAGGTGTCCCGTCCGGCTCCTGGAGGGCCTCTGTCCTGCATAGTCCAGCTCTAATCAAACACACCTGAAGCCGCTGCAGTAATCAGGCTCTTCAGGATCCCGGCAGGTGTGCTGGAGCTCAATCCTTGGCCGTCCAGGAGCAGGAACGGACAGCTCTGGTTTAGATTAATGTACACCTGAACAAGTTAATCCTGTAATAGAAACAAAAACGCTCTCGAGTTTCCACAGAACGAAGGTTACCGTCTAACCATAGACAATGATTCCCCCCTTCAAATGCCCATCACTCCCTGCTTACCCATAATGCCCCTAAAAGCCCCATCCCTCTGGTTCCTTCAGTTTTCCCATATCCCTTTACTCAGTGGCGGGCCATGCATTTCACACCTAGGCCTTCAGTGGCGTCGTACATGAATTAATCCACCTTATAATACCGTCATAATGATGCCACAGCTATAGAAACCATAAATATTACACAGAAATGCAGTATAACAGGGCACTGCATCACAGACAGGTATCTCATGTAGTGAGAATGAATACTATTACTAAAGCTAGAAACCCAATTAACACAATTCAACAAGTTTCCACACCTGCGTAACGCACATCATCTCTAGCTGAAGCATTAACCTGACAAAATAACACAAAAACAGTCCAACCGATGTTCTTACAGACATTTATTAACTCAAACCTATTTATACCTTACAGATAACATTGGTATAAAACAAATAAGGCGATTACATGTGTTTTAAAGTTGACCTAACAATTTAACAAACTCTTACTGCTTTTCGTCTTCACAAGTCTCCCCACGCGCTGCTGGAGGAAAATACTAGTTAGCACAGCTTTACCGGGAAAGTGAGCAAGTAACATTAAAATAATTCATACAAGACGATGAAGAAAAGCGTATACATGTGTTTTAACGCACCTCCATGACTCTCTTCAGGATGAGTCTCCCATCAGTCTGCCTCTGCCAGCGGCGCTGCGGCCGGAGGAAAAGACCCGTTAAAACAGCTCGACTCGGAAACTGAGATATTCTTACACAAATTTAAACGTGGCTTTATATCTTGAAAATAACATCAGAATACAACGCATAAAGCGATTAAAAAAAGTAAAAAATGAAATATAACCTACCATACTCTAGTAGTTTTTCATCTTCACGAGTCTTTCACAGCGCCGTTGCAGAGGAGGTGTGTGGCTGTTTTTCGCAGTCATTTAGTACTTTAATATTTAGATTTACAGAAGGCGAATATTTTTCAGAATGCACTGAAAATCTACAATAACGCACTGTATACAGCATATGCTTTAAGAAACCCGAGAAACAATAATAATACTGTGAAAACAAAAATGATTTACAGTGATGCTGTTAGCTAGCTTTGACTAGTGCGCTCTCTGAGCATCCAATCAAAGGACGAGAAAACGCTGACGTTATCATAAGCCTGCTAGATGGCCCTGGTGCTGCCAACTCGAAATCTGATTGGTTAAAGCAACGATTTCATTGCCATTGATTTTAAGGTACAGATGCCTGCACTGTCGATTCTGAAGGCCTTAGGCAGATCTCTTTTACCCTGGCAACACGATTGCTGAAATATGATTGGATAAAAGCTCTAATATAAACATACACTACTGGAAGCAGCGCGACCAAGAGAAAAGCTATGAAATGAAGAGAACAGACTATTGGAAATAATTTAATACACATTCATGGAAAAATATATTAAAACTAAGTCTTTACTGCCTCATTCTTTTTGTCTGTCTTTCTGGCAGTTGTTCTGTCTTCCTGCCTTTTTTCTTTCTATCTGTTGTTTTTTTCTATCTGTCATTCTTTTATTTCTGCTGGTCTGTCATTCGTTTGTCTCTTTCTTCATTCTTCTTTCTGTCTTTTCTTTCTTAATCTGTCTTTCTGCCTTTCTTTTTGTGTTCTTTTTTATCTGTATTTGTTGTTCTTTATTTTGTTCTTTTCTTTTATTTCTGTCATGCCATTCTTTCTTTCTGTCTGTCATTCTTTTCCTGTATTTCTGTCTGTTCTTTTTGTATTCTGTCATTTTTCTATCTGTTGTTATTTTGGTCTTTATTTTTGTTCTCTCGTTTATCTCATTTCCCTTTACTGTCTCTTTCTTTGTCATTCTTTTTCTGTTGTTCTGTCTTTCTTCCACTCTTTTTATGTCTTCATTTCTTTCAGTAATCCTCTTTCTTTGTTGTTTGTCATCCTTTCTTTCTGTCATTCTTTTCTTTTTCTGTTGCTCTTTTCTTTGTTTGTCATCCTTTTATTTGTCTAATTTTTCTGCCAATCCTTTCTTCCTTCCTTCCCTCCTTTCTCTCTCTCTCTCTCTCTCTCTCTCTGTCTCTCTGCCTCTCGTCTGGTTGCGGTGTGTTTGTGAAGCAGGCAGAGGGCTGCTTATGTAACACTGCGGCGTGTTTTTGCTGACACATATATGTGAAAGAGGATTGGCGTGAAGCCCTGGACAGAGAATCTGATGTTTGGGGATTATTTCATATTGATGCGTGTTTCTTTCAGCGCCCGGTCACTGCAGGCGACTCAGATGTGACCTGTGTTATCAGAGGGCAGCGTGAAAGCTGACTGTGGAGAACGTGGCCTGCAGCTGGTAAGAAGATCGAGGCTGAGCTGAACAGCACCCACTCACATGCTCCGTTCTCTGCTCCGTTTCTCTCACGCCATCTCACTGTTTCTCACACGCGCTCCTGCTGCAGGCGCCTATTCCCTGATGTTCTCCCTCCATGCACAGTTTCACACTCACTGACTAACACAAATGCACATGTGCACAAACACAGAAACTCAGACAGATTTGATCACAAATGAACCCTTAATATCTCTGCTGTTTAAGACTGCAGTGAGGTAAAACAGAGGTCAAATGGAGACTTTTAGTTAAGTCTGCTTGTCAGATGTTTCTTCAGTACAGATACCACAAATCAATCAAAATATCTCAATACGAGCTCAAACATTTCTAATTAATTTGATTTATTTTGTAGATCAATGCTGTTACTTTGACAACTATTGACTCGTGTCTCTTTAACTTCTAAGGAATTACAGAGTAAAAGACAATGCCAAAAAAAGACAATGACACCGAAAAGTAGAAATTTTAGTCATTGCTGAGAACTAATTTCTATGTGCATCTGTCAAAAAAGACATAAGAGTACACTGTAAAAAATGACCATGATTTTAACGGTAAAAAACTGTGAAAATGCTACAGAAAAAACCCTGTTAAATGGTTAACGGTAAGTTGCTATAAAATTTACAGGAAAAACCGTAAACTGACGTTCCCAGAATTCCCTGCGTTGCATTTCAAATTTTGTTTGAATTTGATGTTTTTATTTGAAATAACTATGTTTCTTCTTAGTTTTTTCTTATTAGTTATGTTTATTAGGGTTGTATGTTACATCTACCCCCGGTTTCACAGACAAGGCTTAAGCCTAGTCCTAGACTAAAATGTAAATCTGAGCTGTTTCGACTGAAAGAAACTTAAACTGACTGATCTTAAAACATGTCAGTGCCTTTGTTTTGTCTTAAGATGCACACCAGTAATGTTTTTTTCTAAGGCATGTTTATAAAAATTACTTAAATGTCCTAATTGACCTATGGCCTAATCCTGACTTAGGCTAAGCCCTGTCTATGAAACCGGGCCCTAATGTTGTTAAATTAATGTTTATTGCATACTTCAGTTTAACGAGTCTCACCATGATGGTGTTTAGTGTTTGTGTGAATGACATTGTGCACCTTCTATATATGTTATCATTTAAAAGCTGCTTGTGATGGGCTTTGGTTCATCACGTGACTTTCTCATCGCCACCTGCATTTGGTGGTTATCAGTGTATTTCAAAGGTACAAAACAGATTTCAGTACTTTAATAGGTTGGTATATTAACATTATATCAGTTAATGAAATTACGGTATTTAACTGTAAATTTAAGTTAAAACAGTAAAACCTAAAATGTCATTACCGTATTTTTTACGGTAGAATTCCGGCAACCACAGCTGCCAGTTTTTTACCGTAAATTTTACGGATTTTTTTTTTTTTACAGTGTATAGTCGTATGATGTGGACTACTATTATACAAACTACTATTCTGAGTTTATGACTTATTTTTTGTCTTTTTCGAAAATGTATGAAGTATCCTTGTGCGGAAAAGACAAAGATTCTTCAAATATTCTCTTTTTGTGTTGCATAAAAAACATGAGATAAATTCCGTTAATAGCTATGAAAGCAACATTAGCATAATAATAACCAATAGAAAGTATTCTCTAGTGGTGCCTAATCTAACTGACTGATTGTTAAAAACTGTTAGCGTAATCAATTAATTCAAACAATTATCTTTGATGTTCTGTTTCTGAGAACAGTTACAGTCTCTCTCTGGCATCGTAATGGTAATGTGCTTATTTTCTGTAATTGTTTAGAACCGCCATCATACAGCCCAGGTTTTTTTTATTTTTTATGTGTGGGTTGTTTATGATTGGCTGCTAAAAGCTTGTTGAAGTTAAATTACTGCATTTACTTCTGCATGTCTTCTGTCTCCATCACACAGGCTGTAACCTCTTCTTGTTTTTGATTTAGCAGGTCACGGGGTTGCCGCCAGGTCAACGCTGACAAAATGTCACTTCTTGCAGGCGTCTTGAGACACTGAATTATATAGCCATTGCTGTGCTAATGAAGCCATGAACGCATCTTGTGGGTCCCGCAGGAGGGATTTCCATGTGGAAATCTGGAGCATGTGACGGGAAGAGAGGCAAGCGGTTTAATCCGCATCCAAATCGGACATACAGTATTTTGGTGAGATAGGTGTATGATGGGTGATGTACAGGTGGAAGGGTTCTGTGGGCACAATCAAGTGAATTTAGTCAAAGTGGATGCTGAGACAATCTCCATGATGATCAACTAGTCAGCCTATACTGCCATGGAAAGGAAAAACACAGCAACTACACAAAGTGCTGCAGGGATGATGTATTTTAGTAGGTTCGTATCATCCTGGTTTCCTTGACAAAAAGCTAACAGGATTTTTCCATTGGCTTTTGGATTACTGCACAAAATAAACTCTGTGACCTACAAAAGTTCATGATTTTTGCATGTTTTGTTAAACAAGATAGTCTACACTAAAGAACACAACTTTTATGAATTTCGAAGCCTAAATACAGTATAATCACCAGAAGTAAAAAGCCAAATGTAGGCTATAAACAAACTTCCAATAACCCTTTCAATGGTTATTTAAAATCTAAGACAAAATTGAAAAAGTTGAAAAGTATGAGTTATAATAGTTCGCAAGAGTGCGATTATACACACAAGGCTGTGAAAGTGGATGGGTTTTACTGGTCGGCGTGATGTTTAATGTCCCTGACAACATCTGTAATCCCATTTATACATTTGCTACCTAAGCAACTGGCTTTTTTAAGACATGTAAATATCATGAGTGAGGTATTACTGATGTATTATATCTTGTAGAATAATACATGAAAATATGTTGAACTTGTGTTTGGCACAGACCTTATTTCAGGCATTTCACCAAAAACCCACTAAAAAAAACCACTGATTTTGGGACGATGGAAGGAGAAGTAAATGCAATTGAAAATTTTTTTTTGCCCTTTTTTGCCTCAGCTCCTGTGTTGCTGTAGTTATTCCCATCAAAAATTAACCAATTACATAATTTTACCATAACATAAGTGGGTCACTATACCATGATGGGGGCCTGGGGTCACATTTAAAGGGCTGTTCACAATGCAATTTGCATTTAAAACATCAGTTTAGATTTACTATATAGTATGTATCGCTTATGTATGTATGCAAAAGTTGGATGTACTAAATAGCCAATTTAAAATATATTGCTGTGCAATGATATATAGATTACATTTTGCAAAGTTATAAACAATCAAGCAGTTGAGATTTGCTATATAGTATTATATCACTTAACACGAGCGTACTACCCACCTTTTTCTTCAGCGCGGAAGTAAGCCTATGGGCAAGACTTCCGGTTCATTAGCCGCTATGGGGAAATATGCTGACGAGAAGAATAATAACGTACGGTAAACGGTAAAACTGTTTGCACTACAAACCAGTGTGTTCATAATTAAGGTAATACATTAAAATAATATAGTAAGACACACCCATTTTCAATATAAAGCAGCAAAACAAACTGTTTTGTACAGGCAAAAATAGCTGGATGCGGATGAGACCGGAAGCTAGAACCATAGAATTGACAAATGGTTTACGGGAAGGAAAAGGTGGATATGTTTGTGAGTAAAGTTGGATATACTTAGTGTTGTATTTGGAGTTATTAATTCATTATGTGGCAGTATTGAGGATACTGTAAGTTTTATGTTAAGTTTCTAACAATGTGGCATAATGACAAGCCTAATTTCTGTGACAAGCTGAGTTTAACTTCATGCAAATGAGCACTGATTCAATCTGACCCGATAACATAGTTTGACCAAAGTGATAGAGCAGCATATTTTGTTCCTGGGTCACGCATGATTGCTTCGTGAGGGCACGTCTCCAGAGTTTGTCGGCAGACTATAATTGAACAACACTTTTTTTTCCCTGAGCTTAGCCTGTTATGGGTTGACCCTGTCCTTATATGCCTTAATAAACTGTCCTGTGGTTGTTGTTAGAGAGATGTATCTCTTTCTGCCGGTGTGGTCCTCTGATCTGCGGCGAAGGGGAAACGTCCACCTTACTCAGGCATGGCGATCGCCAGAGGCGCAGCAGTCAGCTCTCGCCACTAATTACAGCTGAGGATAAGGGCACTGGAGCGCATGGAGATTGTGGCGTGTTGCTTTTTTTAACCTCTTGCTGCTGAAGCAGAGATTTCTTTGAAAAGGGGAGGAGAGAACAGACACTTGAGATGTAGAAAAGTTTAATGGTTGAATGGTTTGTTCCCAGTGCTACTGAATGAGTGTGAACCGTAGGTCTGCATGATTGCTAAGATGACATTTCTTCCCTTTAAAGGAACAGTTCTGTCATCTCACTCACTCTTGTGTCTTATATCACTTTATTTTTTCGTAGGAACACCAAACTGCTCTTTTCCATTCAACAAAAGTGATAACCTTGGGTTATCAAGCTTAGAAAAGAATGAAATATACCATAGAAAAGGGGTTTTTAAATTGGGACCCAGGGGGCCACAGGGGAGTGCTAGGCGGTCCATGGAAAAGTTTAAAAACTGTGTAAAAATATATAAATATGAAAGTGAAATTAAAATATTAAAATGAATAAAAATATATTAAAATAAATACATAATAAAAACATTAAATAAATATGTAATAAAATTAGATTAAATAGATCATGAAAAATGTTATTAAAATAAATTAATAAATACAAAATAATTATTCAAATTGATCAAAAGTATAATAAATATTAGAATGAATAACTAATATTATTTGTTACGTTTTCAGTTTTTTATTTACATTTTTTTATTTTCATTTTCATTTATTTTATTTATTCAAATTGTATTTTTATTAAAATAATTAAATAATAATAAATATTAGCTCAATAAATTAAATAATGCATATAACAGTATAGTACTGTAGTGAGTATAAGGGGGAAAAAACAATGTAACTTCATAGAGGCTAAACATTTTACAAATAATATTATTATATTATAAGTTTTTCATTTTTTAAATTATTTTCAAGTTTCTCATTTATTAAATTATTTATTCAAATTTTTATTTTTTATTTTTAAATTAAAATAAATGATAAAAAAATATTAGATTAATAAATAAATAAATAAATAAATAAATAATGCATACAACAGTATAGTACCGTAGTGTGTATAAGAAAAAACAATGTAACTTCGTAGAAGTTAAACATAGGCTACTAATAATATTTTGCACATATATAATACACATTTTTCACCGTATAAATTAGTTCAATACACATGAAAATCTAAAGCTGATATATAGCTGGCTTTTAAATTTCAGGTATCAAGGATGATCATATTTGGGGGGGTGTGGCATAGAAAAAAAGATGTGAATTTATGTGACTACAAGTTGAACCACCTTTAACTGTCCGCAGAAGATTAGCACAACTTTCCGTTTGAATTTAAGTTGGTAAATTGAACAAATAATGTCTGAATTAAAACTACAAAACCATACATAACCCACCAATTCAGAAAAACCGAGTTATGAGAGATATTAATTACCTTACATTTGGGAACGATGGATGTCAAAGTCTCCACAAACATATGATATCGTGTTCCTGCGGTGGACTGAGCGAGGTTCGTGAACTATAGGAATATTCATCTTTTTAAAAGCATATTATATTGTTAAAACATGTTTTAGTTATCTCAAGTCTAACTTTCTCTCATCCGACCTGCCTATCATCTAACGGTCGTTCTCTTTCGCGCGCTTTGCCTCTCTCTCTCCTCTAGCGACATCCAGCGGATATGACGCGAAACGCAGGCGCTGTTCCAGATCGCGCCTCATGTGGGCTGTCTTCAACTCTTTCTGTCTCATTTATGAGCTAAGTGACATATTTCAGTGTTTGCGTGTTCGTGTGTTCCTTTCTTTTACATATAATCCTCAGTTAATTTTATTGTTGCCGATTATTCGATAACCGCAACAAAAGAATGATCATGACAAACGACTTAAATATTTTTTTTTTTCTATTTGATTTTATATCTTAGTACAAAATATTCATACGTTATCGTTTTATTTCGACTTGGTTGAGATATTATTCTTACTGTTTTTTTGTATCTGCGCACGCAGTGACACGAGAGTTTGTGTCGCGTGGGGAAAGTTGCGCGCGGAGCTCCAGTGCGCGTGAATCACAATGTGATGAACACGGAGGATCGGTTAATGATATCAAACTCATCCTATCACATGAACAAGGATCATCTCATCAGATCAAACACACCAGCACAAGCCCCGGTGCCGCCGAACGGATCAAACGATGCTCAACCGAAAGCTGAATTCACCAACCTCATGATGATGATGATGATGGACGCAAAGGTGAATAACTATTAACGGAGAAGGTAAAGTTATTCACTCATGTAGAGTCTTTTTCTGTCATCATCTCACACTAATTAAAAAGAATTACCATGATTTGGTATGTAGATAAAATGTTTCATGGTATTATTTGAAGCATCTATTTAGTCTTGTATCATATTCTTTGGAGTACCATGTTGGTCATAATAATTTAATACCATGGTATCACCACAGTACTTTCAGGACAGGTAGGTGAATGGATAAAAAAGACTAACAAAAAAAGTACTACCATGTTTTTTTGTTTGGATGTGTACCGGTGATATTCTTTGAATTACTGTAGTACTGTATATAAATATGGTCATCATTCAGTACCATGGTATTACAATCATCACATGTCACATGATACTGCTACTGTATTTTTAGGAATAGGTGGATACTGCTAAGAAATGACAAGCAAAGGTACTTTTCTGCACATGTACCATGGTAACACCATGTTATACACTGAAGCAACTTGAGGTACCATATAAACACCATAATATGGTTTCCATTCAGTACCATGGTATTACTGCATGATACATTACTGTACCGATGCATGTGTCACCACAGTACTGTCAAGAGATGAGATAGATAGATACATAGATATTCATTTTTCTGTACTTCTAACACAAAAGTATTACCATGCTTTTTGTTTGGATGTGTACCATGTTAGTACCATGATATTCTTTGAATTACTATGGTACTGTTTATAATATAGCTATCATTCAGTACTATGGTATTACTGCCGGATACCATCAGTTTCACATGGTACTGCCACCTAAAAGTATTACCATGCTTTTTTGCACATGTACCATGGTAATACCATGTTATTCTAGGGGTACCACATAAATACCATGGCAAAGAAAAATGGTATTGATTCAGTGCCATGGTATTACTAATTGATACCATCACTGTACTGCATCACTTTTTGTGACTGATCAGCTTTAAAATTGTGAATTGTGATTTTCCAAATTCATCTGACAAATTTTCTGTTGTACTGCAGATAACTGAGACTTCTCAGGGTGATAATATATTTTCCATGTGAAGCCATTATGTACAGTACATAATTACATCAAACACAGTGAATCACAAGATAGATAGACTTTTGATTCAAACCAGCCTGTGAAGTTGTAAAGATGATATTTAATGCAGACTGTCAGAATATATTAAGTATAATCAGTGATTATAGTCCGTGTTTTGGTTTGATGCATGTGGCACATAGTCAGTTTTGTTTCTCTACAGTGATTCTGGGTGGTCCGTCTGCTTGTTTTTTATAGACAATCTCTACAACGATTCAGATTTCTTTTCAAATGAAGCGCGATCTCTAAAATGTCTTAAGTATGTATTCTTTTGGTTTGAAAAACATCCTTTTTTTAGCATGTACAGTAAAGGTTTGTTGCCTGGTGGTAGTTAGACAGAAAAACCACCGCGGCTCTGAGCATCTTTGGCTGCGGGGGTGGCAGTGTGAAAAGTGTGGTGGTGAGCCTCCTGGGAGAAACACATATACACACACACACACACACACGCACACACATACAAGCAGTCTGTTCACACTTGCAGTGGCTTTGTTCGCAGTACATTGACTGATGGATGAAACTCTTGTTTTTCCAGTGCTATAATGATCAGTCTATTAGAATGATGTCATTTGTGCTGTCATGTTATAATCGCTCATTGTGGACACTATATATATATATATATATATATATATATCCTGTTTTGTCACTGATATGCATGCATAACGCCCTCACCATTATTAGTTTTTGAAAGAAGTCTAACCCATTTCTTTCCCTTTTTTCATTAAATGCAATTTCCTCCTCACATGACAAATTAGCAAGCTCACACAGTAGCGCATGGCTCTTGCAATGCCAGGATTCGTAGGGAATGCATTTGATTTAAAGGAATAGTTCATCCAAAAATGGAAAATTGCAGAAAATTGTATTCAGCCGTAGGTTATCCAAGATGTAGATGAGTTTGTATCTCCATCAGAACAGATTTGGAGAAATGTAGCATTGCATCACTTGCTCAGCAATGGATGCTCTGCAGTGAATGGGTGCCGTCAGAATGAGAGTCCAAACAGCTGATAAAAACATCACAATAATCCACAAGTAATCCACACCACTCCAGTCCATCAGTGAAGTAAAAAGCTGTGTGTTTGTAAGAAACAAATCTCTTATAAAGATGTTTTAACTTCAAACTGTCGCTTCTGAATAAAATATGAGTCTGTAATCCATAATAACACTTCCTCCAGTGAAAAAGTCTCCTGTTGTCCTCACACATCAAAATCACCCACATATTTGTTTAAAACAGTTTTCGTTTGTAAACGGTGCTTAATAAGTGCATATTTCTCTCTTGATTCAGACGAGACATGTTTTTCACTGGAGGAAAAATATGGATTGAGGACTCGTGTTTTAACTGGAAGCAACAGTTTAAAGTCAAAACGTCTTAATAGTGAATTTGTTTCTTATAAACACATGGCTTTTCACTTCACAAGACATTAACTGATGGACTGGAGTGGTGTGGATTACTTGTGGATTATTGTGATGTTTTTATCAGCTGTTTGGACTCTCATTCTGACGGCACCCATTCACTGCAGAGCACCCAATGATGAACAAGTGATGTAATGCTACATTTCTCCAAATCTGATGAAGAAACAAACTCATCTACATCTTGGTTGACCTGAGGGTGCATAAAAATGAATGAAAATTAGACTATTTGGTGGAGGGAAAGATTTTCAGTGAGTACTGACTGAAGTTTCGGTCTGTTCTTCACACAAAATATGGTTTCAGAAAAGTTTCTAAACATCTGCTTGATGGGAGTTGTGTTCAGATGTGGCGAGAGCACCTGTGGCAGAATGATCTCACGTCTGAATGAGCTCGCAGTCACCAGCTCCCTGCTTTAGGACAATATCAAACTGCCCTCATCCAACTGTGTTTCTGCATGTGGAGAGCCCTTCAGCAGCCATCCGTGTGCGCTTACATGAGTCATTCACTCCATCACAGCAGAACTTTCCATCGCTGTGAGCTCCTCAACTTTACTGTAGTGATGCATTATTTGATTACATGATTGTTGTGGGGAGAGAGAACGAGTTTAAAAACTCTAATAAAGGCATTTTAGGGAGTATTTTTTTATCTGAAATAGCATTAAGAGTAAACAGCATTCAAAATGTGAGGGGTGTAATTTTGTAAGTTGTATGGAAGCATAGTTTTTTTTCCCCATGTAAATTAAAAAGTTACTCATGCTTTTCTTTTCTTTTCTTTTTTTTCTTTCTTTTTTTTTTTTTTACAAAAAAAAAAACATTATTATTATTATTATTATGTTTATATTTTGTTTTATATGTTATTATTTATTATTATTATTAGTTATTATTTTTCTATTTATTTTACCAAGGTAGCATTGCAATACAATATTGTGAAAGTATGTTATCTTTTTTATTACAAAGATAAAAAAATTAAATAAAAATAAAGTATAATAAATATAATAACAAATTAATGTTAGTGCTGTCAAATGATTAATCGCGATTAATCGCATCCAAAATAAACGTTTTTGTTTACATAATATATGAGTGTGTATTGTGTATATTTATTATGTATATAAATACAAACACATGCATGTATATATCTAAGAATATAATGTATAATATAAAATATAATGATATAAATATATAAATGCATATACATGTACATATTTTCAAAATATATACTGTATGCGTGTGTATTTATATATACATAATAAATAAACTCCGTACACATTATTTAAACAAAAACTTTTATTTTGGATGCGATTAATCGCGATTAATCGTTTGACAGCACTAATATATAATTTTATTAACTAATACTAATTAAATGTTATTTTGTTAAATATAAATGAAAACAACTATTATTATTATTATTATTATTCATTAATCATTTATGTATCTGTTTAACAAGATAAAATTAAATTTTGCATTTTAAAATATCTTGCTTAGTATACATTTAAGTATACAGCATATTCAAGTAACTATAGTTAACCAATTCAAATATTTTACTGTAGAATTTAACTGTTGTTGATTTTTTTCCTTAACATTACTAAAACATTTCAAGGAACTGCAAAGTTACTGCTCAGAGCTTGTATGTTTTGAGATTTAACTGAATTTAAGTTTATGTTTGAGTTCACACAGAGCTCTCTGATGTTTAATTGCATAATGTGGTCTTGATGGGTTGAGATATCCTCTGAATCTCTGTGAGGTCTCACTGAGGTCTTTTTCTCTGGAGAAAACACGTGAAACTCAATATACTCAAATGACTGGGTCTTTGTCATAACCACGGTCATTCATAGCCCTTCATCTGTGTGTCATGTTTGTTTGCGTGCGTCTGACTGTAAACTCCGTTTCTCTTCTGTCACTTCCGTCATCCTGTTTAATAAAGGCCAGCTTTATATTCAGGCTCCTCAGTGGGCAGCTGGCATTAGGACCCCTGATTTCACACATCCCACCTCATCTTATCCATCACTTTAGGCCTGTTTTAGACACAAGCTCAATCCGCCACGGCTGCGGTGTGTCATCATTCATCAGCCGCTTAAAAAGAGTATGACAGTATCGCTGCGCTAATAATGACAGTCACATTCAGACACATTTCACTCAAATGTCATGCGAACATTGACAGATTTTTACGGTTAATAGTCGTCTTTAACCACTGAATCAGATTGAATGAGATGAATTTAATTGAGTTAAGTTGAGGTGAGATGAATTATACTGAAGGGATAGTTCACCCAAACAACTTTGGACCCATTTGACTTTCATTGTATTGATAAGAAACACCTAAACTTTTTTTCAAAATATTTCAAAACATTTCTTTTAGAAGAAATGAAGTCAAATGGATTTAGAACAACTTGAAGGTGAGTAAATGATGACAGTTTTATTTTTAGGGGGTGAACTATCCCTTTAAATTGTTGAGTTTAAGTTCATTTAAAGTTGCTGAAATGAATTCAATGAACATTTCAAATGAACATTTAATTGAGCTGACAGAAGTAAAATTAACTGAATTCAGATTAAATTAATGAATTATTTCCTTCTTTTTATCAGAAAATGTTTCAACGCAAAAACGTAAGGTTAGTTGCTGCCTTAAAGTTTTTAAGTATAATCAGCTTGGTTGTAAACTTAAATTTAAACTTAAATTATACTAGAGTCACACTGACTTATATGTATAAATTTAATTTAGCTGAAGTTAAAATTAATTGAATTCAAATTAAATGAACTGTAATTCTAGCAGTAGCATGAGTCTGTTATATATTTATATTTTATACATTTGCATTACAAAATTAATCTGTAAAATCAAATTTAACTGTGAAGTGTTACCAAAAGCTTTGCAGAAAGTCACTCATACACACACACACACACACACACACATACAACCCGAATTCCGGAAATGTTGGGACGTTTTTTTAAATTTGAATAAAACGAAAACTAAAAGACTTTCAAATCACAGCCAATATTTTATTCACAATAGAACATAGAGAACATAACAATCGTTTAACTGAGAAATTTTACACTTTTATCCACTAAATGAGCTCATTTCAAATTTGATGCCTGCTACAGGTCTCAAAAAAGTTGGCACGGGGGCAACAAAGGGCTGAAAAAGCAAGAAATTTTGAAAAGATTCAGCTGGGAGAACATCTAGCAACTAATTAAGGTAACTTACATCAGGTCTGTAACATGATTAGCTATAAAAGGGATGTCTTAGAGAGGCAGAGTCTCTCAGAAGAAAAGATGGGAAGAGGCTCTCCAATCTGTGAAAGAGTGCGTAAAAAATTGTGGAATATTTTTAAAAACAACGTTCCTCAACATCAAATTGCAAAGGCTTTGCAAATCTTATCATCTACAGTGCATAACATCATTGTCACGAATCCGATTCGTGATCTTCCGCCCACTCACCATCAGAGGTCGCTATTCCATCATATTGACTCTCACACCACACAGACAGTTACATATCACCCACGGACTGCATTTCCCATCATTCATTGCACTAAGTACACACAGCTGTCTCACAATCTCACAATCACACACTCTTTATAAGCCTTGGACTTTCTCTCCCTCACGGCCGAGTATTGTTTAGCATTTAGCACTCTCCTAGTGTTAGCTACCTTACCAAGCCATTCCGTGTGTGTTTTCAGTTTAGGCGTCTGCATTGTTCTGCATTTATCACTCTCCTAGTGTTAGCTGCTTTACAGAGCCTTTCCTAGTTTATGTTTCTAGTTTTAGTTTAGTCTAGTCTTTTCATGTTGCCTTGTTGTCTGGTTCCTGATCTTCTGCCTGGTATCTTGGATTAACCCTTTGCCTTCTTTTTGGACTCTGTTTGCCCCTGTCTGGACCTTTGCTCGTGTACCTGGATTACCCCTCTTGTCAAGCCCTCTGGATATTGTTCGCCGATCGAAGACCACGCCCGTTTACATGAGTATTCATCTGTCTTGCCCTCAATATACCTGTTTGCCATTTGTTCGACCCTGCCTGTGTTTGTTGACCACGTCTGTTATAATAAAGCTTGCACATGGATCCGCACGTCTCACGTCTTGTTTGCCCCGTTACAATCATCAAACAATTCAGAGAAACTGTAGAAATCTCTGTGCGTAAGGGACAAGGCAGAAGACCTTTGTTGGATGCCCGTGGTCTTTTGGCCCTCAGACGACACTGCATCACTCATCGGCATGATTCTGTCATTGCCATTACTAAATGGGCCCAGGAATACTTCCAGAAACCACTGTCGGTAAACGCAATCCGCCGTGCCATCTGCAGATGCCAACTAAAGCTCTATCATGCAAAAAGGAAGCCATATGTGAACATGGTCCAGAAGCGCCGTCGTGTCCTGTGGGCCAAGGCTCATTTAAAATGGACTGTTTCAAAGTGGAAAGGTGTTCTATGGTCAGATGAGTCCACATTTGACATTCTTGTTGGAAATCACAGACGCCGTGTCCTCTGAGCTAAAGAGGAGGGAGACCTTCCAGCGTGTTATCAGCGTTTAGTTCAAAAGCCAGCCTCTCTGATGGTATGGGGGTGCATAAGTGCATACGGAATGGGCAGCTTGCATGTTTTGGAAAGCACTATGAATGCTGAAAGGTATATAAAGGTTTTAGAGCAACATATGCTCCCCTCCAGAAGACGTGTATTTCAGGGAAGGGCTAACCCTAACCCTAACAATGCAAAACCACATACTGCAGCTATTACAACAGCATGGCTTCGTAGTAGAAGAGTCCGGGTGCTGAATTGGCCTTTCTGCAGTCCAGATCTTTCACCTATAGAGAACATTTGGCGCATCATTAAACGAAAAATATGTCAAAGATGACCACAAACTCTTCAGCAGCTGGAAACATATATTAGGCAAGAATGGGACCAAATTCCAACACCAAAACTCCAGAAACCTATAACCCTTTGATGCCCAGATGTCTTCAAACTGTTTTGAAAAGAAGAGAAGATGCTACACCATGGTAAACATGCCCCTGTCCCAACTATTTTGAGACCTGTTGCAGGCATCAAATTTGAAATGAGCTCATTTTGTGAATAAAATTGTAAAAGTATTATACACTATATTGCCAAAAGTATTGGGTCGCCCCCTTCTAATGAACAGGTTTGACTACTTTAGTAATTTCCATGAGTACAAATCTTAATGTTAAAGCATATAATGATATTCTAGGAAATTGTGTGCTTCCAGTATTATAGCAACAGTTTGGACAGGACCCTTTTCTATTCTAACATGACAATGCCTCTGTGTATAAGGCAAGGTTCAAAAAGAAAATGATTGATTCAGTCAGTGTGGAAGAACTTGACTGGTCCGCATAAAACCAAGTCCTAATCCCAGTTTAACACCTCTGGTGTGACTGTAAATGCAGACCTTGAGCCAAAAACTCATTTGTATTATATATATTTGTATTATATATAAGACTAAGCAACATATTATGTATAACATGTAATATATATATATATATATATATATATATACATTTATATATATTCGTAATATGCATTGTTTTTATGGACAACACTTTTCGGTAACACTATTTTAGGGTTTCTTAACTAGTTGCTCATTAGCATGCATATTACTAGAATATTAGCCATTTATTAGTAGTAATTAAGCACATATTAATGCCTTATTCTACATGACCTTATTCTACATCCCTAAACTTAATAACTATCTTATTAACTACTAATAAGCAGCAAATTAGGAATTTATTGAGGGAAAAGTCGTAGTTAATAGTGAATAAGTGTTCCCTATTCTAAAGTGTTGCCCACTTTTCTGGTGTCAGATGAGACTGTGGAGTGATTCATTGTGATGTCTGTGTTCTGTATGCTCCACATTTCCTTCTCAAAATCTTCCCCGCCACCATCATAGGCGGCTGGATCTCATCTGAAACTTTCTTCGTCTGAGCTCCATTATTCTGACAGCTGCTGCTGCTCATTTTCCAGCTGAAGATGCAGCGTTCTCCTCCTCTGCAGGGCTTCCTGTCTCTCTCCCTCCGTCTCTCCTCACTTCCTCCAATCTCTCTCTCTCTCTCTCTCTCTCTCTCTCTCTCGTTTCTGTCCCTGGAGATGTTTCTCAACAGGCTTTTGCTGCGACTCGTGTTTGGTCTCCCACACGCTTCTGCTTCATGAAACCATCTCTCTGAGTCTCTCCAAGTCCTCATCCTCTCTTTCTCTCCATCTCTGTGCTTGTTACTGAAAATGTTGAGAGCTGTCTTACAGAAGTGCAGAAGTCTGTCTGACAGACTGTCCTCATGTCACTGAAGTTCTGTTCTTCATCTACACAGAGCAGCCGAAATGACCACCTGCTCCACGGCTCACTCATTTCATGTTTTTTTCCCCAGTGGCCTTGGATACTTAATTTTAAGAATGCATTAATTTCACTGGATTCCAAAAACTCAATCTGAGCTGTTCTCTGAATTTTTCATTTTGCTGTAACTTTCAAATCTCATTTACAGTCAAACTTCTTTAAAGAGACAGTTCACCAAAAAAATAAATAAATAAATAAAAAATCTGTCTTTTACTCACCCTCAGGTCATCCAAGATGTAGATGAGTTTGTTTCTTCATCAGATTTGGAAAAATTTAGCATCAATTGCTAAGCAATGGATGCTCTGCAGTGAATGGGTGCCGTCAGAATGAGAGTCCAAACAGCTGATAAAAACAACACAATAATCTACAAGTAATCCACACCACTCCAGTCCATCGGTTAATGTCTTGTGAAGACAAAAGCTGCATGTTTGTAAGAAACAAATCCATCATTAAGGAGTTTTTCAATTTAAACCATTGCTTCTAGCCAAAATACGAGTCCGTAATCCATAATAACGCTTCCTCCAGTGGAAAATTCCTCCATTTACTGTTGTCTTCAAAATCCACCCACATATTTGTTTAGAACAGTTTCTGGTTTCACTTGTAAACAGTGTTTGATTTGTGCAGATTTCTCTCCTGATTCAGACGAGACAACTTTTCACTGGAGAAAAAAATATGATGGATAGAGGACTCGTATTTTAGCCAGAAGCAACAGTTTGAATTTTTTTAAAAACACACAGCTTTTGGCTTCACAAGGCATTAACTGATGGACTGGAGTGGTGTGGATTACTTGTGGATCATTGTGATGTTGTTATCAGATGTTTGGACTCTCATTCTGACGGCACCCATTCACTGCAGAGGATCCACTGGTGAGCAAGTGATGTAATGCTGCATTTCTCCAGATCTGTTCCTATGAATAAACAAACTCATCTACATCTTGGATGACCTGAGGATGAGTAAATTTTCGTTTTTGGGTGAACTATTATTTAAAAACAGCTACTGTTTTGTAGTAAATCAATAATCCTTCTATTTAATGCACATAATAATGAGCTTGTGCGTATAATTATTATAAAGTCGTGAAAAATCAGATCTCCTAAGAACCCCGGTAATCTCATATGCATTTGCCATAGAAATCTCAACAATGTCTCAGACGGTGAGCAATAAAGTCCTCTGCGTATTCAAAAGCCACTGAATCTTAAAACTGCTTTTTATGTGCTCATTCAGAACTTCCTTGATTCATAATTATAATCTTCCTGAACTCAGACTCAAAAATAGCATCAAGAAAAAAAAAAGGTTCTTCAAGAGGAGAAAGCGACTCGCTGCTGAAATCGAACTCAGCTCCCTCTTCTCCTATTCTTTCTCTGCTTGTCTTCCTGTGTTTCTCCCTGTGTGACGCTTAATTGCATAACTCTGTGTGTAGGCTGCTCGGGGCTTTATGTAAGGAGGCCTACGCTGCAATCGGACATCATCTGTCTCTCCTCGGATGTTATCTGGTTAGGGTTTGCGGTATGGAGGTTACTGACCCATCAGTTTTATGTGCTCGCTCTCAGATTCTCTTGCAGTGGGTTAGTGCTTGTGTTTGTGGGTGGTAAAGTCATCCGGGCCGATGATGTGGTGTTTATGTAATAAACCCTCTCCATAAACCTCAGATGGGTGTTAGAGGTCTACAACGTACACATGGAATAAACAAAGCAGGGCTGAGATATAATAGCTGGCATTGTGCTGCTGAATGGAGCGTCTGGTATATTCAGATACCGTTCACACCGTTGAACCGTTTTCCTCACGATTTCCAGTCAAGGCTGCATTTATCCAGAGGAGAATGTGATTTATTGTATCTGATTTTTTTTTTTGTGGGAAGAAAAAAGTTGTAACCTGGATGGAAATGTCAAGGTTTATGACTCACTCAGTGTGTTTGTGAAAGAAGTCTCTTCTGCTCACAGAGTCTGCATTCATTTGATCAAAAATACAGTAAAAACAGCTAAATATTATTAGAATTTAAAATAACTGGTTACTATTTGAATATAATGAAACATTTATTTATTTAATGTTTAATATTTAATGTAAAATGCATTTTTTTTCCTGTGATCAAAGCTGAATTTTCAGCATCATTACTCCAGTCTTCAGTGTTATGATTATTCAGAAATCAGTCTAATATTCTGATCTGCTTCTCAAGAAATATCTCTGATTATTATCAATGTTGAAAACAGTTGTGCTGCTTCTTTTTGTTTTTTTTTAGAAACAGTGATGCATTTTTCTCAGGATTTTTTTTGATAAATATGAGGTTCAAAAGAAACATAATTTATTAGTAATAGATTTTTTTTTCGTAACCAATTTAGATAAATTGAATTAATCCTTGATGAATAAAAGGGAAAAAAATAACTTAATAATTATTTATACGAATTGCAGAGTTTAAATGTAAAAACACCTAAATATAAAACTAATATGATGTACTTTAAAATTACAAAGAAAAATGCTAAACAGCTAGTATGGACATAAACCTTTAATATAATGAGCTACATATTACAGATTATTTGTGTGATTTTACATTAATTTATATGCAATTTAAGAAAACAGAAAAAATTACAGTATAAATAATATAGCCATTTTCCTGTGTTAAAAAATGAGAACTACTATAATTTGTCATTAATGATATAATAGCCTACTTAAAATAACAGTCAAGCTGTTAATTTATAGATGTTGATTTACAGAATTTTGCTTATAATTTAAAATAACAGAAAAATACTATAAATACAGTATTAAATGTACAGTTATCTTGCGAAAAATGTATTTATTTTTTACCTCATGACTAAATGTCAGTATTTGACATCAACATGACGTTGGCTTAAGACGTTGGCTCGACGTTGGATTTTGGTAAGTTAATGCGAGAACCTAAAACTAACTAAAGATCAACGTCTAATGATGTTATAATTTGACGTTGTGTGGACGTTACCATTATGACGTCTACTAGACGTTGGGTTTTGGTTGCCATACCTGACGACTAAATATCAGTATTTGACGTCAATGTGACGTTGGCTTGAGACGTTGGCTTGACGTTGGATTTTGGTAAGTTAATGCCACAACCTAAAACAAACTAAAGATCAACGTCTAATGATGTTATAATTTGACGTTGTGTGGACGTTACCATTATGATGTCTACGAGACGTTGAGTTTTGGTCGGCATACCTGACGGCTAAAAATCAGTATTCAACGTCAATGTGACGCTGGCTTAAGACGTTGACTCGACGTTGGATATTGGTCAGTTAATGCGGCAAGCTAAAACTAACAAAAGATCAACGTCTAATGATGTTAGAATTTGACGTTGTGTGGACGTTACCATTATGACGTCTAGGAGACGTTGGGTTTTGGTTGTCATACCTGACGACTAAATATCAGTACTTGATGTCAATGTGACATTGGCTCGAGACGTTGGCTCAACGTTGGATATTGGTCAGTTAATGCGAGAACCTAAAACTAACAAAAGATCAACGTCTAATGATGTTATAACTTGACGTTGTGTGGACGTTACCATTATGACGTCTAGGAGACGTTGGGTTTTGGTTGCCATACCTGACGACTAAATATCAGTATTTGACGTCAATGTGACGTTGGCTTGAGACGTTGATTCGACGTTGGATTTTGGTTACTTTACAACACAACCTAAAAACAACAAAATATCAATGTCAGCTGACGTCGGTCTTGGACGTCAAATTAACGTTGTCATTAGACGTTGGCTTGACATTGAATTTTGGTCACCTGACGTCGCGACGTAAATCTAACGTAATATTAACGTCATATGACGTTGTGTGCCTGCTGGGTTAAGTCTTCTGAAATTAGCTATATATAATTTTAGATGTTTTCTATAATTTGAATTTGAAAATATTTGAAAACAGCTGAATATGTCAGCCTGCGACTAAATATTAATAAATAAATATTTGACTGTAAAAAAAAAAGTTTTTCTTGGCACAAAGAACAAGAATTTGGACTGTAAATTATGATGCAGTGATATTTGCTTGGCCGTTAGAATTTTTTTTTTTTTTTCTTTTTTTTGCCTGAACATTCAAGCCCAGTACATTTTCATTGTAATAGAGCTCAATTAAAGCACAAAGCCAGTTTTGAAAGATAAATGGTACACATGTTAATTAATTAATTAATTTAGTGCGATACTATCAGTCTTCTATTCAAGCTGATATGATGATTTGATGTGCTAATTAATTCCTGACATTTTCAGGCACAAATAGCACCATTTTCTGAGAATGACCGATAAAGAAAACCAACACATTGAATTTGTTAATGTAACACTGTCAAACTCTGTGTGTTTGTGTGCTTGGCAAACCTCTCTGTATTGAGACGCTCGATGCACGAATGCAATTACATGCACATTTCTGCTTTTGGTAGCTGCAAAACCAATGTATGTAGATTGTGCTCGTGACATTTACCGAAGCAGATCCTATTTAAATCGATCACAAAAACTAAGCCTCACAGTTTCAGCAGTTGCACACTGTTGCATGGTTACTTTTATGTCATCGCTGGCCTTTCTTCATTGTGAAGCGTATAAAACACTGACGGCAGCTGAATCTACCTGTCTGATGGTGTTTGAGGAGGGGACGTGGGCTTCAAAAACGAGATAAAAATATCGCAAAGAGCCCTGATTGTGCCGGAGAGCTCTCTGACACCGCTAGAGAGGGAAAGGGCAAGAGAAGCAGGAATTAAAAAGCATCCTCTCTACTTTGCCAACAGTTCCTCGCCGTTTTAAGCGCAGTCTGTCTTGTGCGCGAGCGTGTTTCGGGTGAGTAGGTGTCTGTGGATGAGTGGGACTGCCTGGTAGGACGTGTAGGCATCTGTTGCCATGACAACCATCTGCTGTTATGCATAAGCATCCTCTCGGGCTGCCCACACAGTGTCATCGCAACGAGATACAGAGAGAGCGAGCGTTTGAAGCGCTGACTGCTGCACGGCTCATTGTCTGTGTGTTTCATGTAGGCCCAGACAGAACCTGCAGAGTTTTTCAGCAGTTTCTCTGCAGGTAAAAAGTGTTCAACTGTGCAGAGAGAACTGCATGGCACATTTGCATTAGTGTTATAAACAGTGTTGGGTGTACTAAGTAATTAAGTACTGTCATTTAATTACTTTTCCCTTGAAAAAGTGTAATTGGATTTTTCCGTAATTTAACTACAGTTACTTCTGATGTAATTGCATTAAATATGTGACCCTGGAGCACAAAAGCAGTCTTAAGTCGCTGGGGTATGTTTGTAGCAATAGCCAGCAATACATTGCATGGGTCAAAATTATCGATTTTTTTTTTTTATGCCAAAAATCATTCGGATAGTAAGCAAGGATCATGTTCCATGAAGATATCTTGTTAATTTCCTATCATAAATATATCAAAACTTAATTTTTGATTAGTAATATGCATTGCTAAGAACTTCATTTGGACAACTTTAAAGGCCATTTTCTCAATATTTAGATTTTTTTTTTTTTGCACCCTCAGATTCCAGATTTTCAAATAGTTGTATCTCAGCCAAATATTGACCTATCCTAACAAACTTATTGGAAAGCTTATTTATTCAGCTTTCGGATGATGTATAAATCTCAGTTTCAAAAAAATTGACCCTTGTGACTGGTTTTGTGGTCCTAGGTCACATGGTATAGACTATGGAACAATTCTATATAAAACAATAGTGGATTTAACATTAAAATTCAATGTATGTTTTTAAAGTAATCTTCTCTCTTTAAATGCTCTGGTCCGTTCACTAATAATGTGTGCAGTTTTATATCATTTATTTGAGAGAATTAAAAGAGCAGTTTCATGTCTATCCTTGCATCTGAGGCTGGTTTGGGATTTAGAAAATAATTAGTAAAAAGTAATGTGATACTTTTTAGAGAGAGTAATTAGTAATCTAATTACCCTGTTAAAGATGTAATTAGCAGCTAGTAACTAATTACTTATATTTAGAGTAACTTACTCAACACTGATTATAAATATATGTTGGTCACATTTTAAAGTACAGTCCCTTTAGTTAATGATATTGACATTAACTTTTTCTACAGTATTTATCGATGTTTGTGAACATTAGTTGATGGAAATTACAACTGTTCATTGATTGTTCATATTAGCTCAGGTCAATAATATTAAAGATACAACTTTTAATGTAAGACACTACAGGTTGAATAGGGTACGAAAAAGTACATTAATTATTTAAAATACATTTTAAATATACATTTTTCACTGTTAGTTCATGTTAACTAGTGTAGTTAACTAATGATTACTAATGTAGTGAACAAATAGATTTAACAATATATTTAATAAAGAGAATTTTGTGAATGAAGGAGTTTCCATGAAGTTTTTTCGTGTTTGTTGACCCCTGTCCCCTGTGTTATAGATGGACGCGAGGAGTTTGAGTGTTTTGGATCGTCTTCTCCTCACACACTCCATATGGTTGCAGCTGTCAATCAACCCTGACTCCGCCCACCAGATCCTGCAACGAGAGATAGTCGGGGTGAGAGAATCCCAACAGCCAGTGACAATCAAATCATCATGTTTTATCACTGTTATTCACAACCTAAAGTCATAATTACAGTAATCAGTGATGCACCTCTGTATAACCATTGACTGCGTAACAATGTCCAGTATGATGGGTGTAATTTGCAGCTAATCAGCTAATTACACTTCATATAGACACAATAAACTAGAGACGGCCTGCTGCATTACCTTCAGTCGGCTTTATTTTCAGGTTTATTTTCTTGTACTTGATGCTGACTTCTCAATATCTTTGTTTTATTCCATTTTAAATTAGTGCTGTCAAACGATTAATCGCGATTAATCGCATTCAAAATAAGTTTTTGTGTACATAATATGTGTGTGTATTGTGCATATTTATAATGTATATATAAATATACACATGCATATATATATTTAAGAAAAATGTTATGTTTATATATTAAATATATTTATAAATAATATAAATTATATGAATATACATATATGCATGTAAATACATGTAAATATTTTCAAAATATATACATGCATGTGTGTGTATTTATATATACATAATAAATATACACAGTACGCACATATATTATGTAAGCCAACACTTTTACTTTGGATGCGATTAATCGCGATTAATCGTTTGACAGCACTATTATATATATCAACTGTTTTGTTATATATATTAATTTAACATGTACAACATCATCTAATGAGGGTTAATGAATGCTGTATCTCCCCTCTTTGCCCACAGACGTTTCTGGTGTGTAAGTGTAGCGCCTCCCACAGGAAGGTTTTGTGTGTGCGGCTGCAGGAGGGAGGAGTGTCACAGTATCCCATCCGTGAGGAAGACTCCAGTGAGTTCAACATGTCACAGCTTTTAAACTAAGCTAATGATATTTTCTATCCCCTAAACCTAACAAACAAGACTTTGGTCAACCATACTGTTTATTTGTTGTTATATTGTGCTGTGGAGCTTCTATTATTGTTAAGCAAATTATAATTACTATAGACTTATTAAAATCCTAAACAACTGGTATTTTAACATGCAATATAAGTGATTATTTTGTCTGTGCATGTCTACCTGACATGCATTTTATTTAGTACTCCTCAATAAGACAAGCTTGCACAATTTCATTATCTAAAAAAAAAGAAGGTTTTATGCCTGGTAGCAATATCTTAAATCTTAAATTATTGCATCTTCTTTTTCACCGTCTAGCATTTTCTCTTGAAAGTTCTGCCCTGAGCTTCCCTGATCTCTGCAGACTAGTGGCATTTTACACCGTCAGCAGGTAACAAACATCAAACATTATAGGAAAATGATTCATGTAAACTAAACAAGTGTTTTATCTATAATGTAATTTCTGCTCTTTATGTATGTGTTCAACAGAGATGTATTGCCTTTCCCACTTGAGCTCCCAGATGCAATTATACAGGCCACAACACACTCGCAGCTGGAAAGCATTTCACATTTGGGTTTAGGTAAGAATGCATGTTTATCACGACCGTTTCCACCCCTCTTTCTGACCTTTAAAATTAAACTAGCCATTTTTGCTGATGTACCTTTAACACTTACATGTAAACACCCACTTAGCATCCTTAACACCCTCTTGCAACCAGCTGCAGCGCTTTTCTGTGCTCATGCCCACTTGCGGGTGTGCAGTTTTGTCCTCTGTAGTTTTTAATTTTCCCATCCATCCTTCAATAACAGCCTCTTTGCAAAGTTAGTGTTTCCTTTTGACAGCATCTCAAAATCTGTTGAAATGTACTGCTAAAGTAGTGCTGAAATGTACTGCTCAAACTCACGGATAATTGTTTGGTGCTGGGAACAAGAGTGACTCGACAACATTTGGCAAACTTTCCTAACACCTTACCCTTATATTTAGTTACCAACTAACAAATACCACATAGCTAAGCCATTACAGCTAGCATGCCAAATAGCATCCTTATTACCATACCAAAACAGGGCAGGTCATGTTTCACTAAACAGATATTGCAAAAGGATCTCATGTTATGTTTTCATGGTACATTAAAAGCTTTAGTTTCGATAGATACTGGAATATGGCACAAATGCTCTAAAATTCCTAAGAAATACTGTTTTTTCTCAATCTCAGTTCCACTCTTTGCAATCTTCCATTGCATTTTCAGAGTTCTGGAGCTCTCAGACGTCTCCTGGCCTTCCTAATGGCCCCCCTCCACCCTCAGCGCCCCACCGGACATTCAGATTGATCAGCCCATGTTTCGTCAACCCCCTGTTCCTTCAGCCTCCCCAACCCAGCAGAACCGCCTCACACAAACGCCACCGCTTTAAACGCAGCCTCAGGGTCCGTGTGTCCAATGAAACCTCTCTCAGCCTGTCAGGTGGAGAATCGGACCTAACCCAGGGGGAGACACATGGACAGAATTCCAACCAAGGCGGCCCAAGACGAACGGGAGGGTTAAATGTGCTCAGGAGGACCCCGGCACTTACTCCCACTTCAGAAGAGGAAGATGAACAGATGTTAGGACAGATACCACCTGTAAGTTTATGTACCCTTGGCTGACTGAAATTTTCCAGAGTGAGTCATGTTTCCCTTTCAACATCCTTGTTGGTCTTGGGAAACATTAAGGGTTACTGTGGCTCAAGGCAGGGATTCAGACACGGTTGTCCAACCCTTTGTCTTGGATGTCCGTTTTGCTCCAATACACCTGCAGGGAAGTTTCTAGTGCTTCTCAAACCTGTCCTGGGGGCCCCTGGCCACTGATTATTTGTATGTCTCCCTCATTTAACACACCCGATTCAACGCATCAGCTCATTAGTAGAGTCTGCAAGACTTGGGTGTGACCTGTGAGGGAGACATACAAAATGTGCAGTGATTTGGGGTGCCCAGGACAGGTTTGAGAAGCACTGCTCTTGAAGACCTTGATTAGCTGGATCAGGTGTGTCTAATTAGGGCTAGAGCTAAACTCTCCTAAGCTCTAGAATCTTTAATCCTGCCCTTGGCCCTCCCAGGATTAGACACACCTGGATTAGGCTCTTAAACAACATTAGCAACCTATTATTTCCCTCTGTTTTTAGGGCTAGTTAATAGTTAAAGTGGGGGTAGGCCTGGGGTTAAGACTATGTTTGCTAGGATCAGTGTATTTCTGGATCGGTGTTCTTGTTGGTGCTGGAAGTCTGATCATTCAAATAAGATTTTAGGTATAGGGAGGAGGTTAGGCCAGAGGGTGTCCAATCCTGCTCTTGGAGGGCCACCTTTCAACAGAATTTGTTCTAGTCCTAATTAAACACACTTGAACGGGCTAATCAAGGTCTTCAGAAGGTTTCAGGCAGGTGTGTTGAAGCTAAACTCTGCAGGAAAGTGGCCCTCTAGCAGCAGGATTGGACTATTAGGCTTGGGTGGGATATGGCAGGGGCAGCCAACCCAGTTCCTGGAGGGGACACCTTTCTGCAGACTTCAGTTCCAACTCTCCTCAAAAACACTTTTTGCTTTCAAGTGATTCCGAACACCTTTTTTAGGGTGTGTTTGATTAGGGTTGGCACTAAACTCGGTAGTGTGGTACCCCTCTAGGAGTAGGGTTGGCTACCCCTGGGATATGGAGTTGAGCAAAATTCTGATCAACCCTCATTTTACTCTCATATTAGAGATAGTTAATAGTTATGCATATGGAAAGGGTTTAGAGTGTCTTTGTTTTAAAGTAACATTGTTTTGGGACCAACAAAATGCAACACAGCAACACATCCTACTTGGCTAAATCTGTGGTTGTCAGTCATGGTTCCGAGGACACACTGCTATCTTTTATCTGACACAAGCCGATAAGTTTATGGAGTTCTTTCCGAACCAGCTGATGATCTTAAATAGGTGTGTTAAATAAGAGTGATGGGTCCCCAGGACCAGGATTGAAAACCACTGGATTAAATCACAGTCCCCATGCAACTGTGCAGTAGTTAGTGCGGGTGGAAAGAGGATTGCACAAATATAACCATTACTGGTTAACTGCCTCCTACAAACAATATAATGATATTCCACATACTGTGCCTACACTGCACTTGTGGTTCTGGAAGGTCATGATCGTGATGTGCATTTGAAACTGTTTCCCTAGTGCCAAGTTCTAAAAATAACATTTTTTTTTTTTTACCTTACCCTCTCCACATCGTGTGGTTCTCTAGAGTAATTCCTTACCCCAGCAAGGCAACACTGAACTCAACAAAGATACTGAAGATGGTGAGGTGTGTCTGGCTTTGGAAAGGACTCGAGCTCCTTCCCTTGCTGAACTGGACAGCAATAGTTCCTTCAGCAGTCTGGAGGAGGAGGAAGCCCAGGCGGACCTTGCCCACCAATGGCCGCCTGCTGCACGGGGTACCCGTTTTCCTTCAGCAAACCCCACATCGACTCTGCGCCGCATGACCGCCGCCTTTGTTTGCGTGTTCGCTCCTGAGCGCCGAGTTGCCAGATTGGTGGACGAACTCTCGCACGACAAGCGCTCCACATTTGGGTCACTGGTGCAGGACTTTTTAGAGAAGCAGAGGCAGGAGATGGAGGCCTCAAAGCATAGTTCTGCTGTGGAGCTGCTTCAGGGGATGAGAAGATTTCTGTCCCAAGCCAAAAGTCTCCTTCTGGAAGCAGGAGAAATAGAACCTCCAATTGAGACACTGGTGCCTGAGAACGAGAAAGGTAAGGAGGCATCACTTGAGGTTTGATCAGTGACCCAATGTTGATGCATTACTTCCTGTAGCTCAAACAGTAGAGCAGATGCTAACAATGCCAAGGTTATGAGTTAAATTTCCAGTGAACTTTTAAAATTTATATCTTGTGTAACGGAGGCCAGCTGGTAAGAGCTGCGCAAGTAAACCTCACTCTCCTGATTTCAAGAGGCACTAGATGCTGTGGACTTTAGCATCTTTGTTAGCGTGCCTGCCTCCCATGCCGGAGATCTGGGTTCGAGTCTTGTTCAGAGTAAGGTGGTTAGGACCGGAGGGGTTATATTGGTGCCTTGACCCGGATGAGAGTGAGGTTTAGCGGGTGAGTGTAAAGACCGCAGCCAACAGTAACAACATCCTTGTTAGCACGCCCGCCTCCCATACCGGCGACCTGGGTTCGAGTCCTGCTCGGAGCGGGGTGGTTAGGACAGAAAGGGTTACACTTACATGCAATACAAGTGAAACCTCCAAGTTTTTGGTTACCAGACCAGCAATCACTAGGCCAGGAGTTCTCAACTCTGGCCCTCGAGGTCTACTTTCTTGCAGAGTTTACCTCCAACCTTTATCAAACTCTTCTAGTAATTCTGAAGACCTTGATTAGATTGTTCAGGTGTGTTTGATTAGGGTTGGAGCTAAACTCTGCAGGAAAGTGGACCTTGAGGGCCAGAGTTGAGAACCCCTGCACTAGGCCATACCACACCCCCAATTTTAACCAGTAATATAGAATAAAATATTAATGAAAATAGACCTGTTTACTTTTAATTAAAGAAAATGTGAGTCAGTTGCCAGGACATTGCTAGAAAGTAGCCTGGATGTTTTGAGCGGTTTGTAGATGGTCATCCCTATGATAGTCTCGTCTTTAAATTTGGCTCAAGTCCCTCTTTTAATGTCTTTTTGATGTCTTTAAATGACTGTTTGCTCATTTTAATGTCTGTCAGGTGGAAACTGAAGGTCTGATTGTTCATGAAAGTAAACAGTCAACAAGAAGCATGATGCTTCATTTGAGTTCTGTTCACAGCACAAATGGTGCAGTTAAGTTGCACTAAGTTTAATATGTTAGGATGCCCTAGGAGTTTGTTCAGATCATTAACCCTAAGCATGAGCAATATTAATTGTGATGCTTGACTTACAGGAAGTAAATGACTCAACGATATGAATTGCATCATGGAAACCAATCAGTAGGTTTTAAAAACTCTTAAACCACTGGAGTGGATAAAAGATGTGATTGGTTTCCTAGAATCCTTTGAAATAATGAATTTCTGGAAAATATCATTAATGTTTGAATTGCAATGTTACATGTAGCTTTTATTAGCACAGCTGTAACATAGTTTTGGTGTGAGATGATGACTCCCGTTCTATGATGCACTTGTAAAATTGTATATATTTCCAAAAATGTTCCTTGCAGAGTTTCTGTAGGTAAATGATGTTACCTTTAATGCAGCATGCTAACTTCTGGCAGCACCGCAGAGCTTATGACACAAGTTTAAGTTACTGTAGCTCTATTTTTGTACTGCAGAACAATTACGTCAGTCAAATAAGAACATCCAATCCTTTATAAGCCTGTATAGCTGGGATTATGAGCTGATTATGAGATATCTCCCCCAAATCAAAGCAAGAAATCTAAAAGCCGGCCACATCCCCGGAGATGGATGCTGTTTCAGATGTTGGTGGAGGCATTCGCATTTTCCACTTTGCATTTATCATTAGCACATAGCACATTCCCACGCATACTTCAGGAAGCGTGTGGAGAGAGAGAGAAGATATAGAAGGAGGGATGGGGAGGAGATTTTGCTCAGTGCACAGATTTTCTTGTTTGCTATAATGTGTCTGGCTCTTTCTTCTGCTGTACAAACATTAATTTGCCATTGAACAGAGCTTATTTATTTTCGTCAAGCTGCTCAGTGGCTGTGTGCCTTTGTGTTCACTACCAAGGACATAACCGTGTTTAAATAGAGCTACAGGAAAAACGTGCATGTTCCAAATAGCTTTAGGCAAACATGAGTAGGCCAGTATGCAATGTGTGCCATATCTTCTAATTTTCTGCTAAATCAGTGTAAAACTTAAGCATTCATTTTGGTTGATCAAAGCATTATTAAATTAGAAATTTATATATGAAGAAATATTCTGGGTTCAATACAAGATGTGCTCTGTTGGCAGCACTGATGGAAAAATGTGCATGCACAGTAATGCATTTACAATGTTAGTCTACAGGCCAAGGCCTTGCACCACAATAAACATTAAAATACAGACTATTTCTAAAGCATGGTGACAATATTTTGTGTGAAATTCATTTAAAACTACTAACCTTGTCTATTGAAAGTTGCATCATATATTTCAATCCCTGACAAAGCCATACAAAGCCAGCAAACACTGTAAATGGTGCACAAGGACACCAGAAAGAGACTGTTATCATTCAGAAATATCCACCCACAGTATTTCACAGGGACGATTTAGAAACTTTACAGCTTTAAATAACACCATGTGCTTTAACAACAATACAAGATGCATATTTCCTGTTATGTGGCCCACAGATCTTGCCCTGGAAAAGGCTCTGTTTGGCTGCGTGTTGAAGCCGTTGAAGGTTCAGCTGCAGCAGACGCTCGTTTCCCTCCACACTAAGGACGGCTCCTTACAGAAGATCACCGACAGCTTGCTGGCCTACCAGGAGGGAGCGCTGGAGCGCTTGGCTGTACGAGTCGGCGTCCTGGACGTTCGCGGCATGGACAGAGCGAAGGCAAAGCTCACACTGATGCAGCGCAGCCATTCGCCCATTGACAAGGTGCTGCTTCTGCTGCAGGTGTGCAAGAGCGTTTACAAAGCCATGGGAACACAACCTGGTGAGCAAAGATTTAGATACTGGTTTGTCATCTTTAGGGCAACTTTCGCTGTTTCACTGTTAATTTAAAGGGGTCATGAACTGCCTCTGTTTTTTATTTTGTACTGCTCTCTGAGGTCCACTTATAATGTGATCAAGAATTTGCATCAAAAATCATCATAATTTAAAAGAATTGTAAATGAATCCACGGTAAAATGAAGTGAACAAAGGACTGAGTTCTTACTGACGCTGTCTGGATCTTCATTGAAAATAAAGTTATTCACTCTTTCCTAATGTTGGGATCAGAAGGAAGGCAATGCAAAGACTGTTTTTCCACAACTTGGCACTGCACAGTGCCTTGTTGTCTTTGGAGCATCTTTATCGCTTGGTTTCTGCGTAGACCTGCGTTTGTCTCTCTCGTTATTTACACTACATGCACGAATCTGTGGGCGGGGCTAAACAGGCAGTGATGTAGAAGCAGGCGTTGATCTTCTTCTGCGGAGGCGATGCTTATCCACACTATTACATCATAGAGTTGTACATTCCACAAGCATTCCAAATGACAGGTTTTGGCAAACCTTTAGTTCATGACCCCTTTAATACTTATTTCTTCTTTGCAGATCAGGATGTGGGGTCTGAGGACTTCCTACCAGCGCTGTCCTATGTGCTAGTTAAATGTAATATCCCGCAACTGCTGCTGGAGACGGAGTACATGATGGAGCTGCTTGAGCCGTCATGGCTGACAGGAGAAGGTAAAGGAGAACTCGCCTCAAAAATAAACACATACAGACTCTGTTTAAAATCCACGTTCGTTGGACTCACTTCTAACAGATCCAATCAGCAGACAGCACTTTTATGCTACCGTGTAAGATAACCGTAAGATAATTTGTTAGATAACAGGTACTGCATGCATCCTTCACAGAATCCCGGACTGGGAGGAACAGAATCAAAGGGATAGTCAAAGGCAATTATAAATATGCAAATTTACATTAATTACAGGGAAATGTCAATCAAAATGGTTTCATTTAAAAATTAACCAGCTCTAAAGATCATGAAACTCATGATTTTTACAATAAAACACAAACCTTTCAAGAAAGACCTACCATAAGCTCCGAGCTCCGAGTGGGTGTTATTTCCACATCATTTATGATTTATCATTTATCTTCATCAACTTCAATAGCCATATTCCCAGTGAAGAACTATGCTACCTGAACAGAGCAACAGCAATAAAAAGTTGCTGTTACCATGGAAACCCAGCAGCGAACACACACTTCCATGAAGTCTTATGAATTATGTAATCCAGTTGATCTACCTACACTTTAGAACTAGTTATGTACTTTCTTTTTGAATTTAGATTTTCTTTAAAAGTTTTAATTGTTGATGACCCTGAACTGAGGCGTTTATATGATTGTTTGTTTGTAGGTGGATACTATTTGACAAGTGTGTATGCCAGCCTATGTCTAATCCAGAGCAAGCCTGGGGCCACACCCACCTGCAGTCTGACCAATGAGGCTCAAGAGTACTTGAGGGAGTGGAGCAGGAGGCGGGGCCAAGAAGCCAAGACCCAGAAAGACAGTCAGCTGAAACAGGTTGAAACCATAGAATGCATATATATTTATATATATATATATATATATATATATCCTGTTATATATTATTTATTTGATAATTTATTTTTGTGGATTTTTTATTCCAGAACAATTGACTTGTAATGACATGTTATAATATAATGTAATAAATTTGTGATTAGAACAGACTGTTCATCAGGAAATAATGTACGACAGGTTTGATTGGATTTTGAAGTGGTGAAACAAGTTAGGTAACATTTGTAAATTAATATTTTTTCCCTGCCCACACAGGCTTGATTACATCAGCTGAAATGTTGAGAATATATTTTGATGGTTGATTATGAAAACATGTTTTTTTTCCCTTTTAAATAGTGTGCACAGATTAATCATGCACACTGAAACTGTATTAAGAATATAAACACTTGATTATTTATTTATTTGCAGTGAATGGGTGCCGTCAGAATGAGAGTCCAAACAGCTGATAAAAACATCACAATAATCCACACCACTCCAGTCAATCAGTTAACATTTTGTGAAGCCAAAAGCTGTATATTTGTAAGAAACAAATCCATCAAGACGTTTTTAACTTTATGCGATTTATTCCAGCTAAAATACGTGTCCATAATATTACTTTCACCAGAGAAAAAGTCCATCTCATCTGAATCAGAAGAGAAATATGTACAAATTAAGCACCGTTTACAAGCCAAAACAGTTCATAACAAATATGTCGATGGATTTTGATGTGAGAGGACTTTTGAGTTTTTCACTGGCGGAAGCGTTATTATAGATTATGGACTCATAAGCAACAATTTTAAGTTAAAACTTCTTAATGATAGATTTGTTTTTTTACAAACACACAGCTTTTCACTTCACAAGACATTAACTTATGGACTGGAGTGGTGTGGATTATTGTGATGTTTTTATCAGCTGTTTGGACTCTTATTCTGATGGCACCCATTCACTGCAGAGCATCTATTGCTGAGCAAGTGATGCAATGCTGCATTTCTCATAATTTTCATCTTGTGTGAGCTATTCCTTTAAATCAGCTGTGTGTGTTTGTGTTTTTGTTGTTTCCTGTCGGAGTGCAGAGGTTCGTGCGAGTGTTATTCCAAGACGACAGTCGTAGTGCAGTGCGAACACTCCTCTGGAAGGCGGGGGAAAACGTCGACGCTTTAGCCCAAACCTGCGCCGGTCTGTTCGGCGTGACGGAGCCGCAGCACTACTGTCTCTTCTGGAGGAGTGAAGGGGAAATGCGTCCTCTGCCGGCCCACGTTCAGCCCCATCAGCTGGCCGCGCATGAGGGAGTGTCGCTGTCGTACCTCCGCTGCGATCACGACTTCAGCAAGATGCGCAGACTGACCAGAGGAGGCGCCGTAGATCTGGGCGAGTCGGTGTGCGAGGAGTGAAGAGACGCAGGTGCAGAGTGTGACTTTTACATTTATATTTGTTGTCACGTTCGTGGCAAGAGGATTATGGATGTCACAAATTATTTGAATGCTGTATATGTGTTCAGTTCTATGGATGATGGTGATTATTTTCGTGTGTTTGGGTGTGTTGTGTGTAATCAGAAAGCGCAATGACATTTCAAATGAATCGAAGCAAGATACTTGGTAATAATGCAAAAAGCAATATCTGCCAAACAGGAGATCTGGAAACACTGTCCAGCGATCTGAGATTCAGCGGTCACTTATCGATTGGCTTGCAGAGGTGTGCATTGCAGAGTAATACCAAAGTGTTGTTGAATATAAACAAAAAATAAAAATAAAAATGAGTTATGTTTAAACAATACATCATATATGTGCACATCTGACATGCTCTGAGTAATGGCACGGTGTCTGCACTGGACGCATGTAGCATGCTGCATTGAATCACTGGAGCTGTTTACACCGGACGTGTCTGACGCGATGCACTTTCAGTTCATGCTTTCATTCGTCTGAAATACAAAAACATATTTACAAATATCATATGTGTGAATTGATAGATATTCATTTTATTTAATTCTACATTGGTGTCCATAAGGCCACATAAAAATCTGGATTTTATTTATTTATTTCATTTTAAGTTTAATTTAATTTTAGTTTAATTTTTTATTTTGATGTGAGATTTTACCCTAAAAATCACTAAAAATTCAGACATTCAGATTTTCATTTGAAGCTCCATTGCAGCTCAAGATCTCAAATTGTTTTTAAGAGCATACATCAACTTCACTCAAATGCTGATTAATTTATTTTTAATAAATATGTTTTATCAAATTAGAAAAATAGGCAAATATAAATATTTCATATGTATCATTTATTTCATATATACATTTTTATACCAATTATTTTTTGTTAAAACATGTAGTTGTATATTTACCATTCAAAAAGGTAAAGATATTTTAATGTTTTATCTCTTCTGCTCACCAAGGCTGCATTTATTTGATCAAAAATACAGTAAAAACAGTAATATTGTGAAATATTGTTATAATTTAAAATAACTGTTTTCTATGTGAATATATATTAAACTGTAATTTATTTCTGTGATCAAAGCTGTATTTTCAGCATCATTACTCCAGTCTTCAGTGTCACATGATCCTTCAGAAATCAGTCTCATTGTGCTGATTAATATTTTTGTGGAAACCTTGATACGTTTAATTTTTCAGAATTCTTTGATAAATAGCAAGTTAAAAAGAACAGCATTTATTTGTAACATAAGTGTCATTTATGATCAGTTTAATGCATCTTTGCTGACAAAAAGTAGTAATTTCTTAAATAAAAAAAAAAGTCTCACTGACCCCTAACTTTTGAACAATAGTGCAGATTTTTTTATTGTTGTATATACAGTAACTATATCTATATAGTTGGAAACAAAGTTATTCACACATTCTGCTCTTGCTGAACTCGTTATATTGACCTATATTGTATATATATTTATATTTCGCTATGAGATGACGTGCAGCTTCAGCACCTCCAGTGTAGACAGCGACACGCTTCCAGTGTGAATACAGTGTGATTCTGGAGTGTGAAGCAGTCTGGAGTATGTTGTGAGTTTTGCAGTAACACTGCCGGCACTACAGTCGGTTTGTGGTACTCTGATTTTACAAGTTTTACTTGAACTGCACTGGCTGTATTATTCACTGAACATTACCTGATCACCGTGGACTTGCTCACTGAATCACCACTGGCCTGATATTTGTGTTTATTTGATTTTTTCCTTCATATCCTTCAGAAAGCAGACTATTTCGGTGTGTGAAGGATGTAGTGAACATGTGGCGTCGTGATCATTTGTGAATACTCATGTAAATAGACTCCAAAGAACCAGCTGGTTGTGTTTTGCAGACGTGTTCAGCACTAATATTGTATGTTGTGGCGCTCGCTGAATGTACGGCTCTGGTTTCAGCTGACGGTGGGCAGATAAACGCAGACACTGTCAGGAGCTGCCCACAATTCAGCTCATACCGGGAAGCAAATGTTGTTAAGTCAGGATGAATTTCTCTCTTGGATTGAGGAGAGGAAGGTGATTCTCAAAATGGCCATCAAGTGTCAAACTTGGGTGTTTCATAGGCAGGTTTTAGTTTTAAACCGGGGTCATATGCATGAAACGGTGCCGTTTGTGCCTGAAAAATGCTGGATTTTTACAAAAGATTGTATTGTTTTTGAACCAGAATTAGTTCCCCATTTAAATTACTAACTATTAGCTAAAAAATAAAACATGGTCACTGCCTTATACAGCATTTAATGTTACTGTTACCATAAAAAAAGCTATTTGGACCGTGTTTGGACTGTAATTTCTATACTTATAATTTGAATAGATAATTCTAGTAGTATCACTAGTTTTGTGTGCCTTACAACATTAAATAAAAAAATTAAATTAAAATGATACTTGCATTCTTAAATGAATGCAAATATAATTTAAAATGCAATCAATTTAAAAATGCAATCACATAACTTTTGCATTTTAATTGAATTAATTTTTAATTTTTTTATTTATTTTTGGGACATTTTCTGCACTGATGTTCAACTCTAAATAAAATACACTGTGTGTGTGTGTGTGTGTGTGTGTGTGTGTGTGTGAAGAGTTCATTTGCAAAAACAGATAACTCCATTTTTAAAAATGTTCAAAAATCATGTTTTACTTATCCTGCATTCCAGTTAATAGCAATCAAACTGCAGTTGGGTTGTTTTGATTAAATAATAATAACTAAAAAAATACAGCTAACACAATAAAGCACAATAAAAACATGACAACACAATAAAAAACATGATTTATGAAAATTAATCAAAACTAGTTATCTGTTTTTACAAATAAACTCTTCATATATATATATATATATATATATATATATACATACACACACACATATATATAAAAGTTTTTGTTCACATAATATGTGTGTACTGTGTATATATTATGTCTATGTACACACACATACATGTAAATATTTAAGAAAAATATGTTATGTTTATGTATTATATATATTTATCTGTAATATAAATATACATATATATACATATTTTCTAAATACGTACTGTATGTGTGTGTATTTATATATACATAATAAATATACACAGTACACACACATATATTATGTAAACAAAAACATTTCAATGCGATTAATCACGATTAATCGTTTGACAGCACTAATATATATATATATATATATATATATATATATATATATATATATGTGTGTATGTATGTATATATATATATATACATACAGTGCCCTCCACTAATATTGGCACCTTTGGTAAACGTGAGCAAAGGCGGCTGTGAAAATAAATCTGCATCGTTTATCCCTTTGATCTTTCATTCAAAAAATTCACAAAATTCTAACCTATCATTGAAGTAAAACAATTGAATGTGGGGGGAAAATATCACTGTGAAATAAATGCTTTCTCTAGTTCATGTTGGCCACAATTATTGGCACCCAATTATTGCAACATACTTTTCCCAAGATAGCAGCTCTGAGTTTTCTCCTCTAATGCCTGAAGAATTTGGAGAACACATAAAAAGAGCTCAGAGACCATTCCTTCATGCATAATCTTTCCAGATCCTTCAGATTCACAACTCCATGTTGGTGCTTCTCCTGTTTAGTTCACCCCACTCATTTTGTATAGGGTTCAGGTCAGAGTACTGGGACAGCCATGCCATAAACTTCATTTTTTGCTCAATGACCCATTTTTGTGTTGATTTTGATGTTTATTTTGGATTATTGTCCTGATGGAAGATCCAACCACAGTCCATTATAAGATTTCTAACAGAGGCAGTCAGGTTTAGATATTTTTTTATCTGTTGGTATTTGATAGAATCCATGATTCAAGCCATGCATCTGAACAACATAAAAGACCCAGCAGTATATTTAACCGTGGGTATGGGGTACTTTTTATCCCTGTTTGTACTAAACGCATCTGGTGGGTTTGCTGCCAAAAAGCTCTTTTTTTTAGTTTCATCTGACCATAGAAGCCAGTGCCATTTGAAGTTCCAGTCGTGTCTGACAACTGAATATGCTGGAGTTTGTTTTTGGATGAGCGAGGAGGATTTTTCTTGAAACTCTCCCGAACAACATGTGGTGATGTAGGGGCTGTTTGATTTTATTATTTAATTTTTTTTAGAATTTCTGACCCTAAGACAACTAATCTCTGCAGTTCTCCAGCTGTGATCCTTGGAGAGTCTTTGGTCACTCAAACTCTCCTCCTCTGCGTGCATTAGGACGATATAGACACATGTCTTCTTCAAGGCAGATTTTTAACATTTTTAGTTGATTGGGACTTCTTATTTATTGCCCTGATGGTGGAAATGGGGATTTTCAATGATTTAGCTATTTTCTAACAGCCACTTTCTAATTTGTGATGCTCAGCAATCTTGTTCTGCACATCAGAACTATATTCTTAGGTTTTACTCCTTGTGATGGATGATTAAGGGAAGCTGACATTTGTGTTCCTCATATTTATAATACTGTGGAACAGGAAGTCAAGGTTGGACAATTTCATGCTCCTAATCACCCTGGTGTGCTAAAAATGTAAATATGAATGGGAATATACTTCAGAGATATTTTACTCATAAGGATTTCTAGGGGTGCCAATAATTGTGGCCAACATTCATTGGAGAAAAACATTTATTTCATCATGGGATTTTCTCCCCGCTTTCAATTGTTTTACTTCAATGATAGGTTGGAATTTTGTGAATTTTTTGAGTGAAAGATCAAAAGGATAAACAATGCAGATTTATTTTCACAGCCGCCTTGCTCATATTTACCATGGTGCCAATATTAAAGAGGGCACTGTATATATATATATATATATATATATATATATATATATATATATATATATATATACACACACACACACACACATACATACACATATATATTCGGGCTTGAACATCAGTGTCAAAATGTCTGATATTTTGCTTAATTTTAGTTAATTCTAACAATATATAACCCATTAAAATGTAATGGTGATGTAGGGGAATAATATGCAAATATTTCTCATTTAATTTTTGAATGATTTTCTTTCACATTAAACACTTGACAGAGTTCAATGGATCATTGGACGTGACACACACACACGCACACACACAGACACAGACACACACACAGACACACACACACAGACACAGACACACACACACACAGAGACAGACAGACAGACACACACACACACACACACGCAGACACACACACCCACACACACACACACACACACACACAGACGGCAGCGTTTCCTGCGAATGTCCCTCCAGACGACTGTTTGATCAAACGCTCTCTCACCGGGTTCACTCTGACTCTGAATGTGACGTTGTAATACTTTCTTTCTACAGTGAACTGTGCAACTATAATGTAATGCTTCTTCTATGATTCATGGGGCTCTGATTATGACTTGAGTTCAGCTTTGATGCTTTTTATTGCTGGATCAGTTGAACTTGTGGCCGATGCATGCCTTTGTTTGTGATGCGGTTCATTGTGATGCATGAATGAACAATATGCTTCATATGGCATCATCACGCTCAGATTAATTTCTCTGAATGTTTACTGCCTAGGGAACGATGCTGTACGCTTGTTCACTGACATACAGTATTAAACATGCAGTATTATGAATGCAAACGCCTGACATCTGTCTCTCTGGAGCCACTGGTTGCCAATCATGGATTATTGTTTGCTGTTTTATTCACTCATACCTCAGCATTAGTCTTTGTAGTCCACTAGATGGCAGCAGCAACTTAGTATAAAGTAGTTTTGCAGCTCTTTTTCTGATTTGAATCATATTTAGTGGATTGGTTGGAAAAATAACAATAAGAAATATTCATTATCAACAAATGACTTTTATTGATCTATTTTAATATGTAATAATGTTTAGCCAGGTCAGACTCTTCTCTCAATGTCTTTAGTTTCAATTTGACATTTATTTCATTACATTTCTTTTTTGTGTAGAGTACATGATGAGATTCAAACTTTATACTTTGAGGTCAGAATTCGCTTGGATAAAAGTCTCAACTCTTCAGTGAGTTAAGATCTGACAAAACAATAACTGGTTTAAAATGAAAAACTTCATAAATAAAGAAAAATATTTTATTTGTTATTTCTAAAAATAACATTTGGTGTCTTAGTTTGGTTTTGCTTAGTGTACAGTAATTTTAGGATGATTTTATCTTTTATATATGTATAGAGAGAGAAAGAGAGAGAGAGAGAAATATTTTTAATTTACATAATTTACGTAAAAAGTTTTTACCTTTTCATCTAATATTTATATTTTATTTTATTTCAGCTTTATTCAAAAAATTTAAAATTTCGACAAATTTGCTTGGTCGAAAGTCTCCAGGAGTTAGTTAAATCTGACAAAATAGCCTTGAGGACTCATTCAAAGAGAAAAACAGTTCATAAATACAGTAAAAATGCTTTATTTTTATTTTTAAAATCATAAAGTTTGGTGAGACAGCAGTAATAATATTAAATCTTATTGAGATATTATTATAGTTTTTATTCATATTTTGAATTAGTTTTTATTTTATATTATCTGTTTTCTTTTTACTTTTAGTTACATTTTAATTTAGTCTTTGTCATTTTTATTATTTTTATTTATTTCCATTACTTTTAGTTATTTCAGTTTAGTTATTTTAGTACATGAAGATCAACTAAAAAATGAGAAATGTTGCCTTAGCAACTAAATGGAAATAAAATAAGTTTTAGTTTTTTTAATATTTTTATTTTATTTTCAGTAGAGTTTATTTTAATTCAAGTAATGAGAAAGTTTTGTGGTTTTAGTTTCAGTTCACTGCAATAACCCCGACTATGACCTTTTAGTATGTATGAGTATTTATTGGATCGTTTGTTTTGATAGCTAGGTAGTGTTTGAGCTCTAATCATCCTGATATAAAATCCTCAGATGTGTCTGGTGTGCAGTGGTAAAGCGTGTGAGTCTGCAGTGGGTGAGGGCTTCTCATCTCAGCGCTCCTCCCAGTTTGTCCAGCACCTTCAGGCCTTTCTCCTCGTACTCGGCTCTGGAGAGCCAGAAGGACTCCTTGTCTTTCATGATGTTGGCCAGCACCGCTCCTCCCATGAACACCATGTGTTTGCGCCGCGGAGGGTCTTCGATGCGGATTTTAAATTTCTGTGCGAGAGAAAGTTCGAGAAAACAGTGAGGAAACGTCAAAATCAGCTTGACTGAAGCTAAATTAATTACAACTAATACAAGTGTTCAGTATCTTTAGAATCTGAAATATTTTTCACTAAGTTTATTGTGAGCGGTGCCTCTGTTAACTTCATTTGCATGTCAGCAGCAGCTCTCTCTCTTGCTTTTCTAAGGCCTTTGTGATGTAAAGCTGCTCACCTGGGGCCTCATGGATGAATGTTTTGTACACACTCATTGAGTTTTTGAAAAGTCCATACACTAGAGATCAACCAATAATGGATCCTGTGATAATTACAGTCACTGGAAAAAAAGATCAACTAATTCCCAGTTAATCAGTCAAAGGTTTTTAAAAACTATATATTGAACTGAATAAGGTGAATATTTATATTATGGCATTAGTAATATTTTAGGAGTTAAATTAATTTGAAAAAATATATATATATATTTTGAGAGAATATATCTTCATTTATTTTTTTATACTGCATCAGTGTTTTACATCATTTTCAGTTGGCATTTATTTTTATATTTTCATTTTAATTATAGTTATTTTTTTTTTGTAATTTTGTTGTGCTTTTATCATTTTTATTAGTAAAAATGTATTTGTATTTTAAATATTTCTATATAATTATTTGTTTTATTTCAGTTATACATGTATCATTTTAAGTACTTCAACTTTAACTTATTTCTGTTAATTATCAACATTTCTAATTTTTTAAGTTTTTCTATTTAAAAAAAAAATAGAAAAATTTGAATTTAAAATGTTCTAATTTTGTAAAGGGTTTTTCTAATTTCTAAAGTTTTTCATCTAATATATATATTCATTTTATAGATTTATATACTGTAGATTCATTTTATATATATATATATATATATATATATATATATTGGAAATATATATATATATATATATATATATATATATATATATAATTTCAGCTTTATTTCAATTATCGAAAAATATATTTTTTTAACAATATCAACACTGTAGCCCACTGGAAATTAATTTTTGTCTTGTTTTAAGCATCATTTTGAAATTTTAAGGTATATGCTTAAAATAAGGAAAAAAGTATTTTCTAATGGGAAAATAATACAAATAATCTTAAAATAAAGGCTTATTATTGAACATTATTTTGCTTCTCACATAAATGTAACTTGTTTTGAGGGTGTTTCTACTAGGGAGAAAAATCCAGAAATCCTATCATATAAATGAGCAACATGAGCGTTAGCATAACAGCTTACAGAAAGTTTCTCAGTGTCTCCCTTCAGCACTCTCTCCAGATACAGCTGCTTGATCTCGCGCTCCAAACGGGAAGGAAGTCCCGGGTACATGGTGGTTCCTCCGGACAGGACGATGTGCTTGTAGAAATCAGACCTTCAGATGGACGGTAAGACATGAAGGAACATTACAGATGGAAATCAATTTCATTTCTATCAGAAACAACTGCACTGTAAAAAAAAAAAGTTGACCTATCTCAAAAAAATAAAAAAATAAGGCAATTTATTACACTCGTCTTATTAAGTTGACTCAACTAGCAAACGACAACTTAAAAAACTTTAGTTCATCTAACTGAATTTGAAACGTTCTGTCATATCAACTAAAGATTATTTAGCATTTAGCAATGCTAATCCTCTTTAACAACCCTCTTTCTTTTAGATTTATGTTTACTTTCAAACGCCACTACATAATATGGGTAGTATCTGCCTCTTAAAACTAAAGGCAAATATTTATACTGATAGACAAATGTATTAAATCTAGAAGTTGCAATGAGATCCACATATGTAACCCTGGACCACAAAACCAGCCTTAAGTGTCAATTTTCCGAAATTGAGATGTATACATTATCTGAAAGCTGAATAAAAAGCTGGTTTGTTAGGATTGGAAAATATTTGGCCGAGATACAACTATTTGAAAATCTGGAATCTGAGGGTGCAAAAAAATCTAAATATTGAGAAAATGGCCTTTAAAGTTGTCCAAATGAAGTTCTTAGCAATGCATATTACTAATCAAAAATGAAGTTTTGATACATTTATGGTAAGAAATTTACAAAATATCTTCATGGAACATGATCTTTACTTAATATCCTAAAGATTTTTGGCATAAAAGAAAAATCGATAATTTTGACCCATACAATGTATTTTTGGCTATTGTTACAAATATACCCCAGCGACATAAGACTGGTTTTGTGCTCCAGGGTCACAAATACTGTACCTCAGTGCATGATGCTCAAGCATGGTGAGGATCAACAAATGTTAAATCAGTAAAAATATGAACTCTGATCCACATGACAGCTAACTGACAGAGACAACAGCAGCAGCATAAATGTAAAACAATGATAATATTTTAATAATAATTACCATTAAAATGTTTTCAATCTGCATTGCATGCTGGGAACTTGTGCAATATTGTTCAATGTAAAATTGTCTCTTCAGATGACTCAGTTTGAAAAGCTGGAGGAACATTTGGATATGTTGTGAACAAATACTTGAGTGTCTTGGTCAAGGCAAACATGTTCACACTATTTTTGTTCGGTTCACACACAAAAAAAAATTGCATCTACTAAAAAAAATTTTTTTTACATTTGTTAGTAGAACTTTTGCAAAGTTGGATTTTTTACAGACATGCTGAAAATGACCTCAGAAAAAGTGCTTCGGTTGTATTTAACCTGAAATATCTCTTGCTGTGAAACTAGCTGTGCTGAGGAAAGTCTCTCCCAAAGGTCTTGGATAAAAATATCTCCCACTTGTTAGCAGAAGAACATTTGCAGAACAAATCTGTCCAATTACTGACCATACGTCAAGTCAACTTTTGCAGCGAGTCGAGCATTAAGCGTCTAACTGAGGATGATGCTGTTGAATTACTCTGACCTGATGTCAATGTCTGCTGCCTGGATGGTGTTGAAGAGCAGTTCGGCCACACCAACACCCTCCACGTTAATGAGATGAGGCTGGAAAAGAGCTTCTGGCGCTCCAAACCTCTCGCCTCCGACCATTATCGTCCGCCCGTCTGGTAACTGCACACAAAAAAGGTCAGTAAAATCTTTTATTTTCTGTAAAGAGGCCAGTCAAGTTTAAATATACGTGCATGAGAAACTTAGAGCAGATCTCTTGCGCCCCCTATTTGCAGATACATAAACTGCATTAGTGCTGCCTGCTTTTTGAGTGGGTTTTTTTTTTTCATTCATTTTTCTTACAGGGATTATTTTAAAGTTTTCATTAAAGAGTTAAAAGCCATGAACCAAACCAACCTGCTACAATGTGAATCACTACACTGATTTGAAGCAAAAAAAGTATTTGAAAATTGAACAAAGAGACAAAGGTACAAGACTGGCTTTAATGAGGGAAAAAAACGACAATCCCATGAAGCATTAAAACTGACATAATCGCATTAAAATCTATGGTGAAATACAAAACTAATTTAAAGTTGCTGATTTTTTTTTTTTTTTTTTTTTACAATATTTTACATTTATCACCAAATATCATTATATATACAAATATTTTTTGATTGACTGACTTGATTACATAATTTGCAGTGCTTCATGGGAGTGGGTGGAGCTAAAGAGCTCTTGGCGACTCTGATTGGTGGAATTTTTGCACAGCATTATGGGTAATGTAGTTTTTTTTTTTTAACCACAAATTCCACTGTTTAAAATTAATACTTTAAAAATAAATTTAAATAATACAAACAAATGGTACCATTGATTAACAACCATGGAGCTCACAACAGGTCTGTCTTTAAATTTTTACAAGTTATCATTAAAAATAATTTTCCCTATGGAGAAAATAAATACAGTTTTTAATAGAAATGGATGGTTTAATTAAGTTAAAGTAATATGCACTATGTTTGTGACTGTCAGTTAGTTTTGCCTTGGGACCCAAATTTGAAATGGAGAAGCAATATAGTATCAAACTTAGCCTATTTTAGTTCATGGTTTGTGAGGGCATTTCCAAGAATATCTTCATTTTCATCAAGTGTAAGTGTGTTTTGTGTGTTTTTAAGTGCATTACCGTGTAGGACTCCACCAGGAGGGTGGTCTCATTGGCCAGTTTCTGTTCCTGCTCAATGTTGTAGCCAACAAAACACAGATTCTCCTTCATCATCCGCACCGTCTCAAAGTCCGCCGTGTGGTTGAAGGCGTAGCCTCGCAGAAGCAAAAGCTGCATGGATGAAATGTAATGGATGAAAGATGTATTTTTGCTAACACTTGGCATATATTGGTGATACCAGATGTAGATTAATTAGTCTGCAAAATAGACCGTTTAATGAAACGTCCCAGGTAGAAGTTAAACTCGAAGGCATCTGTGAATTAATACTGATTACAGTAATGCATTTACAATGCAAGTCAAGAGTCCTGACATTAATATGTCACAGTTTCCACAAAAATATGAAGCAGCACAACTGTCTTCAACATTGATAATAATCAGAAATGTTTCTTGAGCAGCAAATCAGCATATTAGAATGATTTCTGAAGGATCATGTGACACTGATGCTGAAAATTCAGCTTTGATCACAGGAATAAATTACATTTTATAATATATTTAAAGAGAAAAGAGTTACTTTAAATTGTAATAATATTTCCAAATAGTAGGTCATTTTGATCAAATAAATGCAGCAGCTTTCTGCGTGCCATAAATTGAAAAACACTGCTGTCCAAAACAACTTTGGACCCCACTGATTTTCGCCGTATGGATACAGAAGTTTGGAAAGACATGAGGATGAGTAAATGATGACAAATTGCTCGTTTTTGAGGTGCACTGTCTCTTTTAACATGTACTGAACCGGTAACATTGCACTAAAGTGGTCGTCCTCAGTTTCCATGGTGAGAAGAACAGAAAAGTGTAAAGGAAAATGTCACCTTAATCAGATAGCGCGTGATGTCACGTCCTGCGATGTCTAAGCGGCGCGTGAGGTGAGGCAGAGAGAAGCCCTCATAAACGGGACAGATGTGAGTCACACCGTCTCCTGAGTCGATCACCACACCGGTCAACAAACCTGCCACACAAACACAGCACACACTCAGGGTTGCCAAGTCTGCCATTTTCAGAATTGGGCCCCTTTTAAACGGTTGTCGCGAGTTGATTTTTTTTTTCCCCATATTGCATAATTGACTGAAATAGGCCTATATTGATATATTTTACCAATTGTATATTCGAGCAGTGATAAAACTATGCGCGCTTAGGACAGCACATGTGTATTGGCTGGATCAACCCGAAGATTTTTTTAACGCTATTTGCGCTTAAAGTGATAGTTCACCCAAAAATGAAAATTCAAGATATTTTTGATGAAAGCCGAGAGCTCTCTGACCCTCCATAGACAGCAAGGATCCTTACATGATCAAGGCTCAGAAACGCAGCAAGGGAATACTTTTTGTGCACAAAGAAAACAATAATAACATAATTTATTCAACAATTTTTCTCCCCTAGTTACCGTCTTCCGCCATTTTGGAGAGTACCCCAGAACATAACGTAATCAGCTTTGTTTACGTTCAGGATAAAGGGCGTGCATGCTTAACTAAATAATGCTGGTAGTATCCTTGCTGTCTATGGAGGGTCAGAGAGCTCTCAGATTTCATCAAAAATATCTTAATTTGTTTTTCTGAAGATGAACGAAGGTCTTATGGGTTTGGAATGACATGAGGGTGAGTAATTAATGACAGTTTTCATCTTTGTGTGAACTATCCCTTTAAGAAGTTCGCCGGTCTGTTTTACCCTGAGCGTAGAGAGTCAGCACGGCCTGAATGGCGATGTAGATGCCGTGGAACTTGTAGGTCTCGAACATGACCTCGGCGATCTTCTGCCGGTTCTTCAGCGGGTTCAAGGGCGGCTCCGTCAGCAGGACCTTACAGTCGGGAGGGCTGATGTTGAGCCGCTGCGGGCCGAAGGTGTGGTCCCACAGGTGCAGCATGTCCTCCCAGCAGCGGACTATCCCGTTCTCCATGGGGTACGAGACCTCCAGCATGGAGCGGCATTCGCTCGCCTCATCACCAACCATCAGATCCTGCAGAGAGGTGAGCAGTGCTGACTTCAGTATTGAACGAGTAAAAAACTATAACAAATTATTAAAGCATTGAAGGTACTGAATTTTTAATTAACCTTATTTTAATAAGCAATATTTATTCAGTTCATTTAAAAATGCATCTGTATATTCAATTAATTATATATTCTGCAAATTTAAAGATGGAGTAGGCTATAGTTTCTGCAGCAAAAATAATGAATCTCACGCAACTCTAATAATCTGCTAATGTCATCAACAGTCTTGACATTTTTTAAAAATAAAATTATTTTGTTGTATATCTGAGAAATATAAATCTATATTAGAATAATAGATATGACAGTGTGTATATATTGTTAATATTACATTTTTGTGGTTATTGAAACGTTTGAAACAGTCTTGAAATGTATGAGAGTACAAGAGATATATTATAGCATTAAATAATATTGAATAAGGCACTTAAATGTACAATAAAAGATACATTAAAATGAGGAATAGAATTATTCTAAATAAAAATAAATCTATAATAAATGAGAGGTGTTTTTATTGCTGTCTTGTTAAATGAGTGTAATTTATTTATACTATATTTATATTATATTCGCATTATATATTTATTAATATTTTGAATTGTTTTATATTTTAATATTTTCAGGTTGTATTTTAGATTAAGTTTTAGTATTTTTATGATCTTTTGTAATTTTTAGTGTTTTTTTCCCCTATATTTTCAAATTTTCTAACTTTTATTTTCTTTTTATTTGTTTTAACAGTTTTATTTCAATATAATTGTACTGTTTTAAATGTATTTACTTCATGACTTGGTATTACAACATTTTAAAATGTCATTCATTTTTTCCTATAATATTGTTTATATTTTTATTTCAGCTTCATCTTTTTTGGGGGGCAGGATAACTCACCTTGATCTCTATATTCCCGACTTTTGTATCTGACCGAATGATGGGACGTCCCACCAGGGCTGGGAAGATGTGATCGGGAAAATTGGAGCCAGCAAAGCCACACTTGACAAACTGCAGACATTATGTGGGAAGATGTCAAGTGAGTGGTGTAAAAAAATAAAACTCAGTTCTCTTATACCTGTTTCAGGTTTGCACAGTCATGCTGCAGATATCACACTGAATTATCTGAGCTTAGCTTGTTTTGAAGAACTGCAACTTCCCCAGCTCCCTCTAACTTCCCTGCTTTCACCAAACTGTGTTTTAAAGTTTCAGGTCATCAACCTCCAGACTAGCTCACGACGTAAAGAAGCACAACACTGACAAGCTTCGAAGTTTAAAGCACTTCCTCATTTGTGACCAATAACTGTGTATCTTTTCCCCTGCCACCTTTTAAGGTGAAGTGTTTGTGGGCAGACGTGTTCAGACAGATTTCAGCAATGCGACAGGCCCCTGCACGAGCCCACGTCAGGCATGCAATGCAGTCAATACACTGAAGTCATGGAAAAACGTTTCTGAAATCTTACGTTTAAAAGTTTAGTTAAGAATGTTAGAAGCTTTTAAAACAGCAATATATTTAGTTCTATGTAAGCTTCTGAATTAAAACTAAGTTTCTTTCAACATTCATTTAAATACAAATGTGACCCTGGACCACAAAAACCAGTCATAAGGGTCAATTTTTCGAAACTGAGATGTATGCATCATCTGAAAGCTGAATAAATAAGCTTTCCATTGATGTATGGTTTGTTAGGATCGGACAATATTTGGCTGAGATACGACTATTTGAAAATCTGGAATCTGAGGGTGCAAAAAAATCTAAATATTGAGAAAATTGCCTTTAAAGTTGTCCAAATGAAGATCTTAGCAATGCATATTACTAATCAAAAATGAAGTTTTGATATATTTATGGTAGAAAATGTACAAAATATCTTCATGGAGCATAATCTTTACTTAATATCCTAATGATTTTTGGCATAAAAGAAAAATCAATAATTTTGACCCATACAATGTATTTTTGGCTATTGCTACAAATATACCCCAGCGACTTAAGACTGCTTTTGTGCTCCAGGGTCACACATAGTGTTGATGTTTAATCCTGTGCATCAGTATCCAGTATTTAAATCAGTGATATTCTATAGCAGCAGATATATTGCTTATAGAGAGTTTTAGCCCCATAATAATGACTTGTGTATCTCTTACCCCCGTCCCATTGTCACAGACGACCACTTTCCTCCCGCCGCTGTGCATGCTGGTTCAGATGAGCTGCAGGGACTGTCGGTGCATTTGGTGAGGATGTAGACGCTCGTCAGTCTCAGTCAGGCTGTTTTGTGAAGTGAGGTCAGATTTAAAGGAGGAACACAGCGACTCCGCCTTCACTGCAAGCAGTCAAATCCCAGAGGAAAACCTTTTATTGCACAGTTGCACTCTAAAAATATGGCATTTAATGGAAAACTGCCAGTCACCTTATCATATAGTAAATATATTTTGAAATATGTAAATAAAAGTATGTAAATAAAAATATATAATTTAAATTATTGTAAAATATTGTAAAAAATGATACTTAAAAATAATAAACTAATTGAGAGTTTATAATTAAGAAAAGCAGTATGCATACTTTTTAGTGAAAAATGAAATCCCAAAGGAAAAGCCTTTTGCAGTTAAACGCCAAAAAAAAAATTTAATTTAATGGGAAAGTAATGCAGACACCTTATAGTAAAACCTGTTAATTGCTGAACTGCAAGTCACCTTATCATACAATAAAATATTGCATTTTAAAAGACAATACATGTAATATAAATATTGTGTAAAATGATACATAAACAGAGTGAATTATTTAATAATTGAGAAAACATTTAACAAAGCAACGCTTACAGTAAAACGGTAAAATAAAAAATGTGAAATCTCAAAAGAAAAACCTTTTATCTGGCAGTGACACCCCAAAAATATGTCATTTAATGGAAAAATAATGCAAAAGATTTTACTGTAAAAACCTGTTGATTGTTGAAATTACAGTACATACTGTAAATGTATTATATTTGTATTATATTTTAAAAGACAATAGATATTTAAATTAATAAAATATTACCTTATAATTGAGAAAATGTATGCATAACAGAGCTACATGCATACTTGTATAAAATATTAAAATTATGCTTTTTTATGATAAAATGTCTACGAGTTGCCTTATAATTTACAGGTGAAAATATATTATGCTTAGCAATGCAATACATATAATTAAAAAAAATTTTAATACAAGCATGCATCAGAAGATCAGAATTGCTTCTTGTGTCTTTTACACCAAGCCGTGCAGGTTTGTAATTATAATAAATTAAGGAGTCTCTTAGCTTCAAAAATAATTTCATTTATTTCAAAATTGCAAACAACAGCAGAATGAAAACATGACAGTCCAGTTCTTCATGTGACTTCGGTGAGTATGGGTGTGGAAATGATAAATGACGGACGATCATACAGTTTGATGCCGTCCTCAAAGTGTAGGCACGTGAAAAGCTGAGTGACTCTGTTCACTGAAATGAAATGTACAGTAAGTTGATTGTTAGTATAGAAACCTGTTCGGTCGCTGTTTTTGCAGCACCGCTTGGTGGCTCAGAAATTCACAGCATATTTCAAGGTCAGCAGCATTAATATTCCATAACATGTGAGTTATTAATCTACGTTCATCCAGACTACATGATTATATTCACAGTTCAATGGATCTAAATCCTCATTTAACAACAAAATGCACAAGCAACTGACACGACCTACACTATATTCTCATGAAAACATACAGCAGCAAGTTACTTCTACCTTTCGTTTTCAGCGTGTCTCTTTTTTTGGACAAGCAGATCAAACCGTTTCATGTTTGTAGTGCTATGAAAGTCCTGGCTGGACGATCTAGACTAGACTTTCAATACAAAATTTGCATAATATATGTCCTTCTGTGCGATATGTCTCATATTTTGTGCCACCTGAGTATTAGAATGATTGAAAAAGCCAATGAACCTGAAGAGATCGATTTGGCACGTGCCTTTTAAGAGGTCCGGTCTTAAAATTGTAGATCCTCTTTGGTCAGGGACGGACCAAACACAAAAAAGGGAGTAACTGAGAACTTTGTCCTTTTTAGTCAGATTTCTTAACCGCAAATCAAGCCGATTCCTCAGTCTTTCCTTTAAGTGCATGTCTAAGCAGCAGTCCTCTGCAAACTCTCGTGTGTTCCCGGCGCAGGCGTTCTTCACGACTCAAAGTCGCTGTCGCTGCTGACGGATATGTCCGGCGTGGAGGCCCCGGTCCCCCGCGGCCCCGTGCCCGAGCTGCAGTCGCTGTTCTCCCCTGGGCTCCCGGGACGATGCGGAGAGGAACCCTGGAGGTGCGTGTTGTGCTCCGAGGAACATTCTGGAGAGCTTCCAGAAGGAAGGAGGGAGGGATCTTGCTGCAGCCTGGGGAAGAAAAAGAGAGGTAGATGGATATTTACTCTTGAGATGCAAATCAACATAAATACATTTGAGGCTCCTACACTCTTAAAGGGACAGTTCACCCAACAATGAAAATTCTGTCATTAATTACTCACCCTCATGTTGTTCCAAACCCGTAAGACCTTCGTTCATCTTCTGAACACAAGTTAAGATATTTCTGATGAACTCTGAGAGCTCTCTGACCCTCGCATACACTCTCAGAAATAAAGGTACAAAAGCTGTCACTGGGGCGGTACCTTTTCAAAAGGTACATGTTTGTACCTAAACGGTCCATTTTGGTACCTTAAAGGTACATATTAGTACTTAAAGTGTACATATTTGAACCTAATAGGTACAAAAGTGTACCTTTTGAAAAGGTACCGCCCCAGTGACAGCTTTTGTACCTTTATTTCTGAGAGTGTAGACAGCAAGGATCATAATGCTCAGAAACATAGTAAGGACATCGATAAAACAGTCTATGTGGCATCAGTGGTTCAACTGTAATTTTATGAAGCTACGAGAATACTTTTTGGGTGCAAAGAAAACAAAAATAAGGACTCCATGTCACCCTATAGCGCCATTTTGGAGAGTATAACATACGTAAACAACGTATACAATGAATGTACACAGATACATTGTTTACGCTTTGATTTGAACATAAACAATGTGATCTGAACATAAACAATGTACATATGTTGTATACGTTGTTTACGTATGTTATACTCTCCAAAATGGCGCTATAGGGTGACATGGAGTCGTTATTTTTTTTTTATTTGCACCCAAAAAGTATTCTCGTAGCTTCGTAAAATTACGGTTGGACCCCTGATGTCACATGGATTATTTTACCGATGTCCTTGCTACGTTTCCTTGATCGTGGTAGTATCCTTGCTGTCTATGGGAGGGTCAGAGAGCTCTCAGATTTCATCAAAAATATCTTAATTTGTGTTCCGAAGATGAACGAAGATCTTACGGGTTTGGAACGACATGAGGGTGAGTAATTAATGACAGATTTTTCATTTTTGGGTGAACTGTCCCTTTAAATATAAAGGTTCCAAAAGGATGTTTTTCACAGTGATGCCATAGTAGAACAATTTTTGGTTTCCCAAAGAGCCCTTCAGTGAACATTTCTTAAAAAGAACCTTTTTTTTCTTTATGTGAAGAACATTTTAAAAATCTAAAAAAAAAAACATTTTTCCACTCTAAAGAATCTTTTGTGGAATGGAATAGTTCCATGGCTCTTAATAACTTGTGCACTTTATTAACTCTTCTGAAGCTATTCAATATTTGGTGTCAGAAACGCACCCAAATTTAACTTGTAATTCATATGCAAATATAGTCATATGCATACTTTTATGGTGCTTTTGCCCTAATATTAATGAATGGATCTGAGCAAACATGAGTTAACAATGAACAGTTTTACACTTTTATTAATTAACATTAACAAAGATTAAAAACTACTGCTCACTGTTAGTTAATATTAGTTAATGCATTAATTAACATTAAATAATGAACATGATTGTAAAGTGTTACCATTATTTTTATATGAGCTGTTCATATTACTGTAAGCTTTATTTAATAGCATGTACTGTCTAGTATATATAGTATATTTTATACATTATTATAGTATTTATTAAAGGGTTGAGTTAGCTTTTATTTTTGTATGTATATATCTTTTTAGTATTTTATAATGTGCTTTTGTCATTTTTATTAGATTTGGTTTTTTTATATTTCTAATATAGCTTTCATCACAGTAATTTTTGTTCTTAAACTAATTGCAGTTAGTTGTTGAGGCAACATTTCTCGTTTTATGTATGTTTTTTACTTAATATTCATATTTTATTTTATTTAAGCTATATTTCAAATAATGAAAATGATTTTAATAGTTTTGGTTAACATTAACAAGTAACAAGTTTCAAGACAAATCTCAATGAATCATCACGTTGTCTTGTTTTTTGTTTCTCAGCCATTTATTTTTATAGTGTAGCTGTCATAGAGCATGCTCGTTTCGTTTGTGTACCTGTTTTTAGCAGACGCCGCTCTGTCCCGCTGTCTTCTGTTTTTGAACCAGTTGCCCACCTGAGTGGGTGTGAGTCCCGTGGCCTGAGCCAGATGACGCTTTCTGGAGGGGTTTGGATAGGGATCCTGCAGGTACCACTCCCTCAGGAGGCTACGGGTTCGCTCCTGAAAACACAAAACCCAAAAAATCACATTGACTTCAAAGTTACAGTAGCATTCAAAAATGTGGAGTTGGTAAGATTTTTAATATTTTGAAAGAAGTCTTTTCTGCTCACCAAGGCTGCATTTATTTGATCAGATATACAGTAAAACAGTGAAATATTATTAAAATGTAAAATAACAGTTTTCTATTTGAATATATTTTAAAATGTAATTTATTCCTGTGATCAAAGCTGAATTTTCAGCATCATTACTCCAGTCTTAATTTAGTGTCGCATGATTTTTCATGAATCATTTTAATATGCTGATTTGCAGCTTGAGAAAGTATTATTATCAATGCTGAAAATGGTTGTGCTGCTTCATATTTTTGTGGAAATTGTAATTTTTTGGGGGGATTGAATAAAAAGTTCAAAAGAACAGAATTGATTTAAAATAGAGGTCTTTTTAAAACAGTAAAACTTTTGATCAATTTAATGCATCCCTGATGAATAAGTTTTTTTTCACTTACCGACTCCAAACATTTAAATGCTAGAGTAGACTGAATCACAAATTCATCCTATTTTTTTTTTTTTCAACTAATTTCTTTAATTTTCCAGATTTGTGCACATTTTCAGAAATGACCTGTAATAACCTATTTGGTGCAGCGTAATGTCTTTTAAAAAAGCTTGAGATGGATAACAGCATTATATCTCATTAAAGCACATTTAAAATAACCAGTCTGCAGGGTAGGATGTATTTATAGATCACTATAACCTGGAGAAACATTGATATCTAGGTGCTAAAGAGGATCAGTCTCATTACACTGGCAAAAAAAATGTGAGTAACATCTAAATGATCCAGTTTTATTCAAGTCAAAAATCAGCTTTCCTTCATATGTACTGTTTAATAGTGTTGATTTGATGCAATTAGCTTCACACTATACACTTGTAGTCGTGCAATAGTCGATATTTCATCATGATGTCCTTGGAAATCCAAGCTAAGAAGGGCAGAAGTTGTTATTAGGCTTAAAGCACTGCTCTGGGATCAGGGTTTCTGAAGTCAATCCCGGTTTGTGTGCGATCATATACGTCTTATCTCGTGTACCGTCTGCTGCAGTGATTACGCTTCATTTCCAGCATTTCCACCTTTGTGAAGTGAACCGGCACGCAGACCACTTTATAATCCACTTTCCGTTTCAATTCACATTCGGCCGGTCTGCAAAAACAATCACGGACTCTGAGAATCGTTATGAGGGCTTTGCAAAGCAGTTTAGCTGTGAGTTAATCTGGCCACTCGCGTCTGGAGCAGGGTGAAAAGGTAGAAAGTCATCGTGGGGGAATGAGGGCTTAACTGCCACAGGTGGTCCTCCTCGGCTCAAGAGGCTTAAGAAGCGCCGGCGGCGTCTCAATGCTCCGGGAGAGTCTCTGCCTGCAGGAGCTCGGCATGCTGTCATAGCTGTTGAAGAATAATGCCGTGTTTGCATTGTGGCATGGAGAATGAAGCGCAATTAAGCCCTCATTTGTTTGCACTGCGACTGTTTTAATACACTTTAAAAGTGAAAATGCAGAGCTATTTCTACTTCGTCTGGCCCTCGAAATGACTTTGTTTGTCGTAACCTAATATAGACATGTTGATTCAGTCACATTCAGTTATATTTTTGCCTGGAACTGAGCCAGGAAAAGTAGGTTTTACAACAAGAAGCACTTTTGGTTTTAGATGACGAAACATTTTAGTACACAAACAATCAGATACAAAGCCTGATTCGTGTACACTTTGTTTTGAAGTATTGCACTTTCAGCATGATTTTGTCATTTAGACTTTGTTACACTGCAAAAAAAGTTGTTTTTCAAAGTTGTAAATAAAGATTATTGTAGCATGTTTTACAAAAAAAATTTTTTTTTAAGTCTTTTTACTTAAAAATTGTAATGTTTAAGTCAATGTTGCTTGCCATTTCTTTGTAATTACTAATTTGACTGAAAATTATTACATCATTTTTTTCAGCGTGTGTGTGTGTGTGTGTGTGTGTGTGTGTGTGCGTGCGCGAGTGTGTGTGTGTGT